>QTSX02006625.1:0-125505 GCA_014839935.2 Entomophthora muscae
GTGTAAGAGAGGGGGGCTAGAATAACAAAGTCTGGCTCCCATCCTGGTGGGACCAATCACCAGGATGCCATCCAGTGCAAGACTGGGATGGCCGCTCAAAGGGGCCTCCCAAAGGAGACTGGATGTGAAAGGGGAGGGAAGTATGCATCCAAAGCCATGACCATGGCTCCAGTAAGTAACCACAGAGAGTGATCCCAAGTGAAAGGGGCCTCTGTATTTGTCTCAGGGATTTGGCGCAAGGGGGAAGGATTGACCAAGTCAGAAGAAGGAGTTTCAGTAGTCACAGATTCTAAAGGTGGCAACAACTCTTCAATATGAGAAGAAAACCAAGACAACAACCCATAGGATCCTGGTTTGATGGGAATCTGGGTGAGATGCTCAATTACATTTGCAAAAAGACCAGGAATAAACTCAGAAGATTGAGAAATCAAGGAAAATTTGCTCCAAAAGACTGGGTTTGAGGACCAGAACAAGAGGGAAATGGGCACCAGTATCCACACAGCTATCTTGTACCAAGGTGACAACATGATTTCAGCAGGTGCCCTTCTTTTGCTAAGACTACTGGGCGGACAGACCAGGTGCACAGGTAAATAATAGGAAATGATTTGAATTAATATACTCGGAACAATTCCCAACAAGAAACAATGAGCAGGCAGTCAGGCAGGCGGGCCAGGGAAGGCATTTGGCGGGGACAATTAAGTGCTCAGGTAAATAACAGGGAATGGTCCAAGTTATTGTTCTTGGAACAATTCCCAACAAAAAACAACGGGCGGACGGGCAGGCGGGCCAGAGAAAGTGGGAGGCAGGGACAACAGCAGGAGTTGGGATAAATACCTTTATTGTTAAACAAACTTTAAAATACAAAAGATTTGCAAAGTCAGGAGTTTATTCAACAATTGGAATTGGTAAGCAAGGGACCTGACGGCCCATGCTTCCATTTTATGCAAAGGGGGAGTGATAGTACGGGAGGGGTTATGAAAGGGGCTATCAGAGTGCAATATAAAGGGGAGCCTATTAAAGAGTACTAGCCAATCTTATCTTGGTTTGAGACCCAGAAAATAGGGGTTGCAGGGCCGGATGTAAGAATCAGCCCCTTAATTGGCTAGGAGCCTTCCAAGGACTCAGGGTGCACATTTCCCCTAATGCCTTCCTCTGACGTCTCCACTGGAGAGCTCCGGAACCCAATTGTTTTGGGCCAGGGGACTCCTGGGCCGGAGGAATTAGCTACATGGGACACCACTGGTTGCGGGTTTTGGTACCCAATTTCCCCAGGCCGCAGATTTGACCTTTCCAACTTCATGTGGCCCGCCTTTTTTTGTTGGTTTTCTAATTGTTTCAGGACCGGGCAATACCAGGACAATAAGCAATCCAACCAAATTAATGTCTCTTCCGCAGTTGGAGGGGACTCCAAAGGGGAAATGAGAACTTCAGCCAAGAAGGCCAACACAAAGCGTTTGTCTACTGTGTGGGCCAAGTCCTCCAGGTTTTGGAGGGGTTTTGCCTGCATACAGGCCACCTTTTTTGATGGTCTGGGAAATACATCCCAATCCAGGGTCAAAGGTGGGCCACAGAACTTTACAGACGGGGACCTTTGTGTAGAAGGTGAGATCACGCTTGGTTGCGCTGGCGCTGTCAATGGTGGAATAGATCACAGGCACAGATGGCTCCTCAGTGGTGGCCAATGGCTCATAAGACATGTCAAAAATGTGGGGGCAGGAAGTAGCAACTCTTGGGTCAAGAGTGCGGGCCAGGTGACAACTGGGTACACAGTGGAGGTGTAAGTAACCTCAGTGTTCCCGGTGACCCTGGTGTAGGAGACTTTGGTGGCAGGCCTTGAGAGTGACTTCTGCCTGGGATTCAAGCTAGTTGATTGGGCCTGGGACGTGGGAGGTGTTTGGCTGGCAATGACACCCTGGGAGGCCTGTGTATCAGCATGACTCCCTTCAAGTTGGGTTCTGGGTCTGTTCTTGGACCCTCTGGGACGCCCTCATGGACAGGCTGCACCACAGGCTGGTGCAGGAGCGGGTTGGGAATGTGATTGATGGTCCATAAAAATAAAATAAAAAATATATTTTAGATTAAATATGTATTTATTTGGAGTTATTGGTTTAGTTGTGGGAAGTTGTTTTCTCTTGATATAGCCTTGAATAGTAGCAGAGTTTCTATATCCGTTATTTGAAGTGAATAATATTGTATACTTTCCAGGTTTGGATGATTTTAAAGTTTAATAACTTTTTATGTCTAATTATGGTTATTGAGATTGAATTTTTCATTTGATTTTAGTTGTGGTGGAGCTTCTTGATTTGGGTTGGTGTTTCCTAGTGTGCTTACTGTACATTCAACTTGGATTCCAGTTCCCGCAATTAATATCTGAGTTTACTAGTGGCATTCAAAAGTGATTTGAAATTTGGTTCTTGGATTTAACAATCCCACAATTCCAAAAAACATAGTAAACTTAATTAAAATGGTTGATGGATTTAAACACTTCAAATCTGATTCCAGCTAATTCATTTTGTCCATAGGAAATATGCAGCTCAACTTGAACTTTGCAAAGTGTCTATGAGTTCCCGCATTTTCAAATATTCAAATAAATACTCACAAAAATCAATTTAATTAAAAAAGGCCATCCCACAAAAGTGATTCAAAATTTGGACCAAGGATTTGACAATCCCGCATTTTTACGTTCAGGTTCTGAATTTACAGTATAAAATTTTCAAAATAAACTAAAATCAACTTTATTTTATTGGGCTAAACTTAGAATGATCACAAGGGAATCATTATGAGCAAAACATTTATATACCATTCTATTAGATTCTTTAGAATCTTTCTAAATCTTCTAGACAGTCTTAGGGACTCTGCTGGTGGCATCAGTCTGGGGTTTTGGGGCATCCTCTGAACAGTATGACTCATGTTTCTTTGTAAAATCCCGCACATTGGGCTTCACATCTGTATTTTATCTAATAAATAGCTTAGATCAATTCTCCTGGTGTTTGGCTTTAAAATGCGTGTTTGGACGTCCAAATCATTCCAGTGGGTGCTGATTTATGCTCAAATTAGGATTTGTATCAATTGTTGTGCCTTGGTTGCATATTTTTGTCATTTTGCACTGGTTAGGAAGTTTGGTTGGCAGCCAAACTTTAGGAAGCCATAAATCATTGTCTAGAGCAGCTAAGAGAGTCATTAAACTAGCATTGTAATTGTGGAGAGCAGTAGAGTTTTTCAAGGTATTTTTGTAACAAAATGATGTTAGGCATTTCCTGACAATAGCAATCTTTATTAGAAAGTGACAACAATTTTCAACTGGCAAATGAGGCTTTTAAGCTCAAATGCCGGGCTCCAGCTTCTTCAGACTTGTTATCGTTGAGCCTTTCTGAGGCTGGTAAAAATAGGCAATTGATTGGGGCATCTTATGAAATGTTTGGTTGAAACCCCATTTCTGAGTCTGGGAGGTTGATTTTAGTAGAAACTAGTTTCCTCCTCCAGCTTTGGAAAGCATTCACCATCAGATCCTGAATTCTATTGTACTTCTAAGCCTGGGGAAGTGTAAGGTCTTGCCCATAATGGTGAAAGGTTGTAAACTAAAGCATGCAAAGTGTTGGGATTCAAATTTAGAAGATACAAGAAAGTAGGTACTGTCTGTAAGATGATCTTGCAAAAACCTGCTAAAAACCTATATTGAGTAACAAATGGAGTAATAGAGTTTAAAAACCCTAAGCAAAGAAGATAAAATAAAGTGTTCAATAGTGAACAATTTGGAACTAAAGGGATATCAATATTAGGATATTCTCCATCTGAAAATTGATACATATAATTATTGAAAGATTCCTTAAGGGAAAAATGGATACAAAAAGCCTAAGGCTTGTTGTTTTACTAGTTCCATTTGGATTAATGAAAAACTAAACTAAGAAAATGAATTTAAAGAAAAAAATTCTAAAAATGACAAAATTGAAGTTTAAAATTTGTAAAGTTGAAGGGGATGAAATCACTTAGAATTTCAGCTTAAAGCCTACTCTTTAAAAGCTCTTTATTTATAGAAAGAAAAGCCTTTTCAGTTGAAACTGATAGCCAGGAGGAAGCAGCCAAAAAGAGGAGCAACTGGAGAAGTTGGAGAAGCCCAAACCAGAAAAGGGGAAACAGAAGCCAGTACTATGTGCCAATCAGCAAGTTGAAGCTGGGGAGAGAGCGGCAAAGACGTAAGTGGGAGTTTGAAAGGTAAAAATAGATGAAAATTTTCTAACTTTAAAGTAGAAATATATATAATAAAATAGAGGACAGCAGAGCAAGCAACAACAACAACAATTCAAAAGCAAATAGCAAAAACAACACAAGGTAATGAAATTAAAATACTTAAATATTAACTTTCAATTCAAAGAATCCAAATATCAAAATACTGGAAGTTCAAAACCAAATGAAAAATATAAATATAATAACTTAAAGAGCCTGCCCTTTGGGGCAAGGCATGACAGGAAGCTCAACTAAAAGAGACACAGCCTCAGGGAAAATCCCATGGGCTGGGCCCAAATTATTTACCTCCTTTGGCTCAATAGGCCCTTCAACAGCATTTACTGTAAATTCAGAACCTAAAATTAAAAATGCAGGATTTTTAAATCCTTGGTCCAAATTTTAAAACAAATTTGCAGGATGGCCTTTTTTAATTAAATTGAATTCTTTGTATTTATATTTTGATTTTTAAAAATGCGGGAACTCATAGAAACTTTGCAAATTTGAAGTTGAACTGCATGTTTCAAGCAGGCAAAATGAATTAACTTGAATCAAATTTTAAGTGTTCAAATCAATCAACCATCTTCATTAAGTTTACTATGTTTTTTGGAATTGCAGAATTGTCAAATCTAAAAATCAAATTTTAAATCATAAATGAATGCCACTAGTAAGCTCAACTAATAATTGCGGGGTTTGAATCCAAGTTGAATACATGTTAAGCACACTAGGAAACACTAACTCAAATTGAGAAACTCCACTCTGGATAAAATCAAATGAAAAATCCAATTTTAATAGCCGTGTTTAGACATGAAAATTAATTGAAATGTAAAATTTCTATACCTGGATATGATACAATATCATACACTCCAAATCACTAATATAGCATCACAAACCAATGTAATGCTATATGAGCTACTCTTCTGACAATGCCAAATTTTTTCAAAGTTTTTTTGGCCCCTGGCTACTCCAGGAACCACAAAACTTTTTTCAAGTAAGGAAAAAGAGGTAGAAAAAGAAAAACTTCAAAAAGAAAAATGATCAGTTTACTACACTATAATTTTAGCTCATTAATTTACACATTGTTACTTGAGGACTTAAAATATGTTATACACATAAACTTTCTTTGTTACTTGTTATTGTGACTTAAATAAGGGCCTGCTGCTGTAACAATGTGTGTTTATGTATTGCTATTAATGATTCTTGATTACAGTTGATTTTAGAAAAAACTAATAATAAACAGAATTATATATTACAATCTATTTTTACCAAGTTGTTTTTTTCTTGTTGTGGTGATTGTTTACTTGTTGTTGATAATGTGTTTGCATTCAATTGGATAGTTTCATCTCTAGTTGCCTTGGCAATAGGAAATCAAGTTGCCTCTACAACTACAGCTGGCCTTGAAGAGAAGGCTTGATTTCTTATCACCAAGGCAACTGGAGGTGAAACTATCCAATTTAATGCAAACACATTATCAAAAACAAGTAAACAATCATCACAACAAGGAAAAAGCAACTTGATAAAAATAGATTGTAATATATAATTCTATTTTATGGTTAAATTTATCTAATTTGGTTAATAGTAAGCATCTAGATTTTAGCCGTCCTAAAATGGAATTGGTTATTTTTGAGAATGCCTGTGATTCTTAAAAAAATAGCATAAATCCACTCTAGATCCTTTGACTTCCTGTTTGAGACATCCATAAATTAAATTTATTTCAAATTCACCTCAATCATTGTCAGGGATCCACTCATTGGGGAGCCTTTCTCCAATTGAATGGAGAAGGGCCCCAGGTTAAACTTAACTAATGTGGACCATACTAGAATCCCTATCATTAACATATGTAAGAGATGACCAAATAAGCAAAATCTCCCCAGAAAGGGGGTGAAGTGATTTAAAAGATAGTAGACACTAGTGTACCCCAAGACCAACCAAGGAGCCTTAGGATGGATAATAGGAGGGAACTGAGCTGTTTCTACATAGGGGGAATGGCAACAATGTGGACCAAAACAATACCAAATAAAGTTTTAAGATTTATCTGTGGGAGTAGGTTCTTGAGTTTTGAAGTTCACATTAGCTTGCCCATAACTAATTAACACACAAAAAGCCCATACAATAAGAATGAGCTTCATGTTGTTGTTGGAAAGCCTTATTTATCAACTAATCAAGGTTTATAAGTTTGAAAATATAGATTTATTGAACTAATATATGAATAAAAATTGTTGAAGAAATTTCTCTATCAGGGGGATTCAGTTTAAATACTGAAGGGAAAAGGGAGTAGGCCAGGTGGTTACCAGATTATCATGCAGGAGCTGTTGGAAAAGTATTGCCTTGCAGGACTTCAGCCTGCACTGCAAGAAGAAGCAAGGTTGTTGTGAATTTGTGGATTTGTGATTGGCAATTTGGGTCTTTGCAGTGGCCTGGGGGAGTTTCTGGGCTTGGATGATGATTATTTCTCTGGCTTTGTTGGCTTTGGTCCTTTGATTGGTTCTTGGGGATTTCTGGGAGCTTATGTGGTTTTGTGGAGTTATTTCCAGACATCTGATTGGTTAATTCACTGTTTGGGTCACTTTCAGAGCTCATATTGTGGATCATATTCAGTTTAATGTGTCTAAAAGCCTTAGTGTATCTATTGGTTTTGGTTTTAAAGTAGGTATTATATTAAAATTAAAGATTCCAAATTTGCTTTTGCTTTTGCTTTTGATATGGTTTTTGCTATTGATTTCCTTAATCAAAACACATTTGTTATTCAGTTTTGAACTTGTTTTTGACGTGTTGATCTCCAAATCATTATTAAGACCAATATAATCATCTTTTGCATTTAAAAATTTATTTTTGAGATTGTTTTCCTTGGTGTCATTAATTCCAATAAGTTGTTCTTCCACATTGACTTTTGTGAAAGGAATGCAATTCCTTACAATCATGATTTGAAATTTGGTTCTTGAATTTGGCAATTCTGCAATTTCATATTTGTTAATTTTTTCATGTTGTCTATGATTTTTTAGACTTAAGAAAATACAAAATTGCACATTAGAATCCCACATTTTTGATTCATGTATTCACATTTGTTTGATGTGTTTTGTCTTTAGTTAGTTGAGTTATCTGCACAAGGGATTAAAAATTTGCAAATTTAAATAAGTCAAAAAAGTCAAATTAAACGTTTGATTTTATTAAATATTTTAATTTTCACTCAGCTGAGTTGCCCGCAAAAGTGATTCAAAATTTGGACCAAGGATTTGACAATCCCGCATTTTTACGTTTAGGTTCTGAATTTACAGTACAGGTTCACCTGTACTTTCTTAAAGTTAGAAGACTTAGGATATTATCAGGTGGATGATAAAATAACACAGTCTGCATATTTCTGACACACACTGCATTATCACTAGTTTTATAATCTCAAATGACTTATTTAACA
The DNA here is from genome assembly GCA_014839935.2 of Entomophthora muscae. NCBI lineage: Eukaryota > Fungi > Entomophthoromycota > Entomophthoromycetes > Entomophthorales > Entomophthoraceae > Entomophthora > Entomophthora muscae. The sequence goes on from QTSX02006625.1 coordinate 7,634, forward strand.
ATTGTTGCAACATCTTCAATTACTCCTTCTTGGGAAATTAACGCCCTAAGTAGTTCACCAAATGAGTCACCAAATGGCTCACCAACTGAGCATTAAGCCAGTGGCACTACTATCATTTGACCATCTATTATGGGGATCAAACATCCAGATCCTAAGCGGAACACAACTTGAATAAGCCTTGTGACTTAAGAGGAGCATTACTCAGATAATCCTCATGACTCTCATGATGTACATGGACAGTATGTGGCTTTCCATGATACTATATATTATACTATATTCATATCCAATAAAGTACCATTCTCTTCTTAATTTTCCCCTTTATATTGTTTATTATACTTCTCAGAAGTATATACATACACAATGTATAGTTATTGGTTTACTAGTATTAACTGACAATTACACGCTGTATAATCATCAGTCAATCAGACTTATTGAGACTGTCTTACCTTATGGATATGAGTTGTTATTTTAGTTCTACCAACAGCCTAATAAATGTGTAAATAGATTGCAATTACACAACACATAATCCATTTCAAAAATTTAGTCTGTATTATAATTACACAGTATGTGATCCTTGATTCAACATCAAATTAAATTGGCTATTATATGATGGCAACCATAAGAATTTAAACTGCAGAATGTAACATCCTCCATGCTGGCAATCTCAAAAAACATTTTGGCTTTATCTTTTACAGTTTAGCTTGCTACTTTCAATTGTAATCAAATTTAACTTTAAACATCAAGAATGTCTATTTGAGCCAAAAAAATCAATCAACTTGCAATAGAAATGCAATCTTTTTGGAAATTGTTGGCAGGGGGAGGATTTTACATTCTGACAGTTTAAATTCTGACGGTTGCCTATACAATGTATAATCCAACTCAAATAAATTCAAGTCAGCTAAAGTTACACCATTCAGTTATGGAGCTCTAATTAAAATTCAATATGGAAAAGAAGATGCCAACATTCTACTTTCTGCATGTAGAAAGATGAGGGTAAAATATTTGTAATCATCCTCTGAAATCTGGGTAACTCTTTAGCACCATCTGGGGTGCACAAAAGAGTAGCCAACTAACCAACAATTGCCAGTAGGCCAGCTCAAGAGGAGTGTAATGTGAGAGAGGGGGCTAAACTAACTAAGTTTGACTCCCATCCTGGAGGGAGGATCCACCAGGACGTCATCCAGTATAGGACTGGCATGGCCGCTCAAAGGGGCGTCCATAGTGAGGATGCAGCAGACACCGGGGAAAGTAAGAGTCCAAACCCATTAAGATCATTCCGCTGAGCAACCAGGATGCACACTTAGGAGTGAGCTCTGGAGTGCCCACACCTCTCTCTGAAACCAAGACAGGCGGGTCCTCAGAGGGAAGGGGCATGGGGTGGACCAGACTGAGGGGTGTGGCAGGGACTGTTTTGGCGGTAGAGAGGTCAAGGTTATCGCAGGTCAGGCTTCTCACCACATTCTCACTAGTGGTGTATATACCCTGAGCACGTGCAGGGAAATATTTGAACATATTCAAGAGCTGGTCAGGATTTGCACCAACTCAGAGGAAAGAATCAGTGATACATCCCCAAAGATCTGGAGAGGTAGACCAAATCATCAATAGAGCCGGTGCCAAGGTGAAAGCCATAAACTTGGCCAGAGGGACTAACATGATTGGGATCTGGAAGAGGAGCCTAGAAAATACAAATAATTTTGTTGTCTTTAACCCTTAAATTAAAAACTGAAGACTCAGGAGCAACCAGAAGGACTCTTTAAAGCCAGTAGGGAATAGAGAACAGCAACCGTGGTTTAAACAATTTCAAAAGCGTATATAAAGACTTATCAAAGTGTATATAAAGCTTATCAAAGTGTAAATAAAGCTCAAGCGCAAGCAAAAGCAAATCAAGCACAAAATTGAACTTATAGTAGGTAAATATAATGAATTCAATACTAATCTTTAAAATTGAGTCTCTTTCTTCAAAGCAGAAGAGGAAAGCTTCAACTTTAATGTTGATGACACTGACAAGCACTTCAGGAAGAAGCAGAAGGGCCCAGGAGGCAAGGAGAAGGTAAGGTAAGAAGAAACTTTTACTAAAAATCTTAGAAAATTGTAGGGCCAGATAAGAGACCCAAAATAAACTAAAATTCTGATAGAGAAAGCTTAAAACTTTAATTTGAAAAGAATGAGCAAGCAGGGGACCAAAAGTCCCCTGTCTTGCTTTAAGGGACAGACTTCAAATTTAAAAGGTCACCTGACCCAGGAAATGGGTCTGATTGGCCAGAAGAAAAATTTTGTGAGGGCTTATCCATTGAGTTGGAGGGTTTTGCAATAATTTCCGGCTTCAACTCTGATTGCCTGGCCATACTGAAATGATTCAAATCAGCATTCAATCCAGTTGGATAGGAATTTGATGGTTTAGCAGTAGCGCGACCTGGATGTTTGGACTTAATTAATTTTAAAAGTGGTTGAGCCCAAGCCAGAAGGTAATCCAAATTAATTAGGGATTCCTCCCAAGTGGGGACAGAGTCCAAAGTGTCATTATTTACCACTTGAGAAGGGTATGTCAGCACAAATCTCTCATCAATTGTGTGGGCTAAATCTTCAAGGGAATTGAGGGGCTTGGCTGGCTTCTGAGCAGATTTTTTTGTGTGGCGCGGAAAGATTGTCCTATCCAAGGCTAAAGGGGGACATGACTTTACACATAAGCTGCAGCTGGGACACTATGCATGCCTTGAGAAGGCCAGTAATAGTAACAGAAGCAGGGTCAGCCAATCAGATTAGGCAGAACCAGCAAGAACAAGATCACTCACATAAGTAGCCACTGCAAAATGTCTAAAAATTAGGGTAAAGGCTGTCACAGTATAAAAAGATAGACACCTTGAAGCTCAGCAAAAAGTTCTGAGTTATATTCCTGGAAAGATTGCAGCCGTTGGCTAGATCATATCCAGTAAATAAAATAACATTTACAAGTTCTCTTCTACTGGTTTGTCTATAGTGTCCTAGTACTTTAGACATGTAGTTTCTATAACATTTGCAATGTTAACTAGGTTGTCAAGACATTCTGTAGCTTTGAACTTACATGCAATCAACAAGATTGCTCAAACAGGTAGTTTCCACACCAACATTAAGTTTCTTGCCTATTTTGCTATATGATAACTCTATAATTATTGATACCCAGTTAAATTCTGACACTGGGGTTCCAAAAAAACTGAAATCCAAAAATATGAAATCATTTTCAGAATTTTAGAATAAAATTTATGTTTTAAACTTATGACAATGGTGTCATATTGTCAGATTTTGGCACCTAAGAAAAACATGTCAGAATTGGAGTGGGTACCTAATTCTTGCCTAGTTATCTTGATCTCAGAGATAAATAGGGACTTTTTGGCTCAAAAAATCCACTGACCCTGATTCTTAATCTAGATAAATTTGCAACAAACACTCTTTCTTAGGTCAATATTATAGGTTTAAATGCCCTTTAAAGTAAAGACCCTATTGTTGTAAGAGAGGGGGGCTAGACTAACAAAGTCAGGCTCCCATCCTGGTGGGACCAACCACCAGGATGCCATCTAGTGCAAGAGTGGGATGGCCACTCAAAGAGGCCTCCCAAAGGAGACTGGCCGAGAAAAGAGAGGAAAATAGGCATCCAGGGCCATAACCAAAGCACCAGTGAGCAACCACAGAAAGTGATCCTGGGTGGGAGAGATATCTGGATCCATTGTGGGAGCTTGGTGCAAGGAGGAGAGAGAGTGACCTGAGACTGTTGTGGGGTGAAGATTGTGTAAGTATGAGGAAGGGGGTTCATCAATTCCTGATTCTGGAGAGAAAGAAAAGTTCTCAGGGTAAGGATCTGACCAAGGCAACTTGACAAGTGTAGTTAGGATGGCAGGGACCTGGATTAAATGACAAAAGGCATTGGAAAGGAGACCAGGAGTTGGAACCAAAGTTTGAGCGACCAGGGACAGTTTGCTCCATATACCTGGGCTTGTGGTCCAAAACAATAGGAAGATGGGTACCAATATAACCATGACTACCTTATACAAAGGAGACAACATGATTACAGGTGAGGGGTTAACCCAAAACTTCCAGACAGACGGTTTGTGAGGGCTGGGGCAATATCAAGAGCTTGAGCCAGATTGGAACCTCTTGGATCAAATCTCAACAAACACATGCGGACAGCCAGTAGGGCAGGCAGGCAATCAGGCAGGAGGACCAGAGGAAAATAAGAGGGAGGACAGCAGCGGGAGTCAGGACAATAACCTTTACTATTAAATAAAAACTCCAAAAATACAAATGAATTTGCAAAGTCAGGAATTTTATTTGATAATTGGAATTGATAAGCAAGGGACCTGACAGCCCATGCTTCCATTATATGCATAGGGGGGTGATAGTGCCAGGAATTTTAAAGAAGGGTTATTAGAAAGTAATCAAAAGGAGAGCCAGTTAAAAGTAACAACCTAATCTTCCCCTGGTCTGGGGCCAAGAGAATAGGAGCAGCCAGCCTGGGTGCAAGGCACAATCACCCGGTTGTCTAGGTGCATTCCGGGGACTCAGGGTGCACACTACCCCTAATACCTGCCTCTGACATCCCAACCGGAATGCTCCCAGAACCAATTATTTTGGGCTGAGGGACTCCCAGGCCGGAGGAATTGCTTGACTGGGATTTCGCTGATTGTGGGATTTTGCAACCAATTTTTCCGGGCTGCGGGTTAACCACACCCTGTACAATGTGGCCTGTGTTTTCTCATTGGCCCGCCAATTGTTTCAAAATAGGACGACACCAAGAAAGCAAACAATCCAGCTGGATTAAAGTCTCCTCTACAGTTGGAGGGAACTCCAGAGAGGGGGAAGGGGTTTTGGCCATGAAGGCCAGTGCAAAACACTTGTCCATAGTGTGGGCCAGGTTCTCCAGGTTTTGAAGGGGCTTTGCCTGCACGCAGCCCGCCTTTTTTGATGGTCTGGGAAATATATCCCTGTTCAGGGCTAATGGCGGGCCTAGGAACTTTACAATTGCTAAACTATTTTAAATCTTTTTGTTTTTATGCTTGCTTTTATCCATCACTAATTTTCTTATAAAGTGCTGACATTCAGATAAATTTTTGAGCCACTGTATCAGATTATTTTTAAAATAATAGTGGTTAATATTTTAAGATTTAAGATATATTGCTCAATTAATTCCATATTAGCTTAGTCATAGTGTATTACAAAAATATATAATGTTGTCAAGCAAAATCCTAACATATCTCAACTTATAATTTATTTAAAGCATAGAAAGATTAAATCATTAAAAATAATAAATGTGCCTTGAAAATGGTTCATTTTGAAACAGGTAAAAATAAGGATCAAAAACAGCCAACCAAAAGTGTATATAAAAAATTGATCAGATTACATATCTAGTGAATTTCTTTAGATAAAAGCAAAAAAACTACTCTTATATAGTTCATGTTTGATTTGTAGTTAATATAATAATTATAAATTAATTCAGAAAAAAGCAATAGCTGTTGTGCTAAGATTCTTAAAGAGAGAGTAAAAGTGCTTAGTTGAGTATAATATGGCTGCATAGATAACAAACATATATGCGTTTTTTCAGCTTTGGGTTGTTGCTTCCAAGCATTCTAAGTTGACAAAGTAACACTTAAAACAAGCTTAAACTGAGCGTTTTATTGAGAACATAATATAATTTGACAGCTCTCAAATCATACATGCAAGTAAAATAATTAGCTTTGCTTTAAGGCTAAGGATGACGAAATATGTGTTATATACAGCGACGTCATAATATCTTTTATTCGCAGGAAAGGAGATGAAAGCAAAAAAACTATTGAATCGAGCCAAGCACAAAACGAAAAAAGGAGAATAAAGTGCCCTTTTGAATCGTCCTCGATTTGACAAAACTGTTTTTCCAACCCTTAGGGCATCTCGATCTGTCTCACAACAAGCCCAGCGTGTCAAATCCTTATCTTATAAGAATTGACAGTTAGACCATTGACTAAGACATTCCTTTCTACTTTAGATCTACTAAAAATTTAATATGGTTGTAAGTTGCTATTTCAATCTTTAAAGTATTCTGGCCCTTTTTTGAACGAAATTTTAGCTTCCATTAGGTCTTTTACATACTGCTGAAGGGCATCCTATGGTAAAGATAAACCCCTTCGTCTTCTAACTTATCTAAGATTTAATTTTATAGCTTGTCGAACTTAAAAATGGTGAAACTTATAATGGTCATCTTGTAAGTTGCGATAATTTCATGAACCTGACTCTGAGAGAAGTCATTCAAACTTCCCCCGTAAGCTTTATTTTCTACCTAAGCTGATTTTTCAGGAAGGAGATAGGTTCTGGCGTCTTGCAGAATGCTATATAAGAGGAAGTACAATCAAATATCTTCGTGTTCCAGACGAGGTATTTCTTCTTTTTTAATTTCTACCTTGTGACACACCATAATTTCTTTTTTAATACTACTCGATAGGTTATGGATATGGTGAAAGCAAATATGGCTAAGAAAAAAGCCAGCCGCGATAGTCGTATAGATGCACGTGTTGCTCAATCAACTAGAGGTGGACAACGGGGTGGCCGAGGAAGATCTCAAGGACAACAACGTTCCTGAAATGGGTTTATAGTACTTAGTTCTGAACAATGCTATGGCTTAAAATATAGCTAGTCAAGTTCATTTTAGCTTTAAATTTGGTTTCCCCTTTCCACCAAGCATTCATACTCTCCTGACATACCATTGATAACTATTAATTTGAAGCCAGACCAAGTTGTTTTTTAGCGCGATTTATTACAAATTTTTCATTTCAATATGGTCCCCGGCAAGATTTAAAGTTTCCAACAGTTGTTTAATTTCTTAACTGGTAAATATTTGTAACTTTTCCCTATCACAATTGACAGATTAGAACCTTTTCTAATCTGCTATTAAGATTACTTTGAAACTAACCACTTTGCCACACTACTGCACACAAGTTGTTTGACGGCTTCACAAAAACCTTACTAAAATTTAAAAGTTGTCCACACTGTATTATTTTATAATAGATCTCTTTCTACAGCCAACTTTAGGATTACCCAAGAACTATGTGTACAGTTAGTAGTATAATGGTAAGCTTTTCTGCAAAGATATAAGTTGATATTGCCCCTATTTATTTTTCTTAGTCTATACTGTAGATTCAGAACCTGTTGGGAAAAATGTGGGATTGTCAAATTCTTTTGTGTAAACTCACCAACTTAATGGAGTAATTTTAATCCCAGAATAACTTACTTTTTTATATAAAAGGATGAAAAATATTTCATTAAGTTGGTGAGTTTACGCAAAAGAATTTGACAATCCCACATTTTTCACAACAGGTTCTGAATCTACAGTATAATACTAGATTTTTGTTGCCTATGGAACTGTATAAATTAGAGTTCTTACAGTATTTTTCAACCCTGTTGAGATGAATGAATTTAAACCAGCCTAGAGCAGAACCAATGTAGCCTAAAAGGAGATTGACCAAACTCTATTAATAATTAATATTAATTCACCATTTTTTAATTTTGCTTTAGACTGAGCTGATTTTATTTTAGGTTCACTTAATTTTGCTTATCTTAACAGGTTTAGAAACCACTGTATAAAAAAGCAATTTATTATTATTTTTTATGATCATTGTAAATATACTTTTGGTAAAGTTTGTATTTGGAGAATAGGAAAAGTTCAAAAGAGAATATGTATTATATTATAATTGGCAGCATGGGCATGATGGTATTTAGAAAGGTTTTTAGAAGCCAAGTTTTATTCTGGTAATGAATTGGTATTGGATTATGTTATAATATTGTCATTGGTGCTTTTGAATTGAATTCTCATGAAAATGCTTTCGGAATGAAAGCAATCAGATATTTTGACATGAGTATAAAAAAGCTTTTATTTATTATTTTTTTGAAAAATTCATCTTGTTATAAAACTTTAAATTGTTCTAATACTAGATTATTAAAGTTGTTTAAGTAAAATTGACAAAATGCTTGTGATAATATACAACACAATTTTGTGTGTATATCTGGATTTCTTTTAAGCAATGCATTTTTAATGCATCAATTCAGATTTAATCATTTCTACCTATAAAAGCTAAACAACATCTATTATCATTGTTAAAGTATTTGCCATCCGGGTCATATCATACAATTACTTGAATTACTGTAAATTCAGAACCTAATGGCAAAAATGTGGGATTGTCAACCCCTAGGTCCAAATTTTGAAATGCATTTGCGGTTTGGCTTTTTATTAATTAAATTGATTTCTTTGTATTTTTATTTGAATATTTCAAATTGCAGGAACTCATAGGCACTTTGTAAATTTCAGGTTGAACTTCATATTTCAAGTGGATAAAATGACTTAACTGGAATCAGATTTCAAGTGTTCAAATCCACCAACCATTTTCATTAAGGTTACTATATTTTTTGAAACTGTAGGATTGTCAAATCTCAGAACCAAATTTCAAATCATAAATGAATGCCACTAGTAAGCTCAAATAATAATTACGGGATTTGGAATCCAAATTGAATCCATGTTAAGCACACTAGGAAACACTAACTCAAATTGAGAAGCTCCACTAGAACTAAAATCAAATGGAAAACTCAATCTCAATAACCATGTTTAGACATGAAAATAAATTAAAATGTAAAATTGTCTAAACCCAGAAATGGTACAATATCATACACTTTAAATCACTAATATAGAAATTCTGTTACTATTCAAGGCCAAACAAAGAGAAAACAACAACCCAAAACTAAGCCTAAAATCTAAATAAAACACACATTTAATCCAAAACATATTTTTATTAAATTTTTATGGACAGACTAGCCGGCAACAGTCAGCATTTAAACTGTCTGCATGTCAACCATCAAAATTAATTTTATATCTAGGTCAACAGATTAGAAAAGTATAGATAAAGTTTATTATCATGTAGCCTACTGGAAGTCAACACTTTTTTAACAAGCAAAAAACCAAATGCTGAACATTTTAACTAGTAAAAATTAGGCTACAATTAGTTTATTTAGGGTAATATGATCATGTAGAAATCCTAAAATAAAATAAAAATAATGCAAAATAATTAAAAATGCTAATAAAAATACACTTCAAAAATAATTTACTATGAAGTTAACTGTTTTTACTATAAAATTATTTTATTTACCATATAAAAAGTGCTTAAATTATTTTTCAAAAAAACTTATCCAAAATTATTTATAAATAAAAAATAAAGATAAATAATTATTTTTAAGAATAGTTTATATAACAGCAACCCAAATTTACATAGGCTTTAGTACTAAAACAACTATTTAAGCTAGATAATCAAGTCTCTAGCATAAAAATCTTTTATAAAAACTATATATTCTTTCTAACATTTTAATTTAAATCATCTAGCTAAATAAGATAATTAGTTTTGACATTAAAACTATACAATAAAATATCAGAAAGAGCCAAAAAATGTTTATTGTAAACTAAGTTAAAGGTTTGTTGCAAGAGAGTACAGTGGCAATCTTTCATATCTGCTCCCCAAGCTCAGATAGCTTGTACTTATTCTTGACAGTTGTCTTTATCTGCTCTTTGTAAATGCTAGCCTTGTATTATCTTCTTTTTCTTTGGAGGCCTTACTTTCATATTCTGAAGGGAGGAGACAGTCTTTTCCTGTTCAGCCTTAAGTTGCTCAAAGAAGGTGTTGTATCTGGGATTAACATCAAAGGAGGACTTAAGATGTTTATGCCAGCCCTCCAGTTCTGATGTTGTCTTCATTTCATCCTTGAAAACAGCTTGGTGGCAATTCCAGCTGGCCTTTGCTGCTGGCTTGCCCCTGCAACTGACCACCTTGCACCCCACTCACTGTGGCTCATAGCAGTCAAAGAAGAGTTGGGACTCAGCTTTGCAGCTCAAGGCATAAGGGTCATCACAGAGAAGCTCAAATCCTTGGCCAAAATGCTCAGGCTTAAAAATGCAAGAGCAACAAACTTAGTTAGTTTAGCCCCCCTCTCTTACACTTGTTGTGTGAGAGAGTTGAGAAGGATCTTGCCCTTAAGGCGTCTATTAATGGCCTGTTGGTAATGAAAGAAACACCCTTGTACCTTGCCATTGAAGGTTTTTACAAAGGCATTGTATTGGGCTGTCTCATAATTCATGATAATTATTTTTGGGGCCAAGTGCTCTATCACGTTTCTTCTCTTCAGCAGCTAGGGTGACCTCATCTGTATCAGAATCATCAGGATTGGCCCTTGTTGATAGACCAGGATTCTTTCCAGCCTCAGTGGGAATAGCTTTAAGACCCTCCTGCAGAATCTTATTTGCTCTTAGGTATACCTCCTCTGAGGCTCCAGGAAGAAGAAAATATGCAAAGGAGAAGCCTTTATCATCAAGCTGGGCATGTACTACTCATAGCTGATAGAATAACTTAGGACATGTTGCAAATGTCCCATCACAGAGCCAAGTCTCAGTAGAGCGCAGTTGCTCTAGATTCTTATAGGTGGTATAACATATGATCCTATCTTTTGCATCAGGCCCATCATTGTGAAGAGGTAACTGTTCATCTTCTTGGGTAATCTGTAACTCAGGAGTAAGGACCAGGTCTTTTAGTTGGGTTGCACTTTTTCCAATTGGGTTTAGCTCTTGGTGTCTATCACAGATATACTTAACAAGTTGTTCACGGTCAGGGACAGTTTTAAGGATCTATTTGCTCAAGAGTTTGGTGGCCTTTACTGCCAGGTGAGTTGCTTTAATGTCTTTTGATACTGGGACCATTTGAAATAGGTACCACTTGAGCATCTTCTTAATCAAAGTGGTGGGAGGCATGTAGGTATGTTCCCCCTTTTTTAAGGTAACTTTATCCCAATCTTGGGTGTTTAGGTGTGCCGAGAAGCTTCTTCTTCACATGTGAAAAGTTTGCTCTTGCTTCCTTGCTTCTGATTATTAAAGTTAAACACATAGCCATCACTGACCATGCTTGGTCCACCTCTGACTGACATCAATGGAAAGAATTTTGGGAATCTCTTTGGGATCTTGAAGGAGCCCTTAAAATTGCAAATATTGTGGGCTTTTATTGCATTCCATGGCCCAGAAGGAGTGTGTTGAAAACCAGGAAAGTACTCATGTTGCTCATCATCTTCATGTTCACCAGGAGAGGGCTCAGGAGAGGACTTGAAGCTTGCCTTTCTTTTCTTCTTGTTGATGGGATTGTCATCTCCCTCAGGCTCATACCATCTATTGGAGGTGAAACCATCATCAGAGTTCTTCTCAGAAGCTGAAGGTTTAGGGCTTTTCTTTTTTTGTTCATCTTTTTTAGCTGTCTCTTGAGCACTTTTTTAGAAGAAGAAGCCTTAGGCTTAACAGTGTCCTTGATAGTTTTTTATTGAATTGTTTCTTATTAGTGTTACAACTGAGATTTCATCCTTGCCTTCCAATGTATCTCACAATACACAGGGGCACTCAATGAGTTGCCCCATGGCATGACAAACAGTATGGGTTAATCTGAGTGCAATTTCAAATTCCAGGTACTGTATCCTAATTAGGAGTGCTATCAATTTAAAATTCTGATCCTTTGCTCAAGTTATTCTCAACCCAAACCTTATGTTAAACCTGCCACTGTGCCACCCCATGGTGGATTTGTGGATTCTTGATATAATATATAGCCATGATATTCTCTAAATAAAGATCATATCATTTCTATTCTTGTACTTTTGATTTGGACTGTTGTCTTTCTCAATATAAATACTAAACTATAAATTGGTTCAGTTGCAACAGTGGTAGCAGCGGTAGGTTCAATTAATGGCCTACCTATAAGAAAGCTCCTCAAGAAAGGACAAAGTGCTGGCCATATGGCTATACCTTGCCAAGAAACTTTCCTCCTCATCCCTGATGGGGACATCCCCAAGGGGTAAATTATATACCAGGATCAGTTAGTGCTCACCAGCATTTACAACCAACTCTGCCTGGGAAAATGTGACATTAGTGTCACCCCACCCCAGTCAGATCTGTCACAGGCATGCTGAATCTACAGCAGGAATCCTTCACAGGTGGCATGGAGGGGGTCAACATTGTCAGTTGGCTCCACTCCACAGAGACCCACCTCCGTATTTGTCAAGTATCATAACTTATGTGGATTGCCACCATGTCTGGGCGCCTCACAGGGCCCGCTGAAGTATGGTTCACCAACTGTGCCAGTCAGGAACATGAAGTTACTTGGGTGACCTTTAGGGACACCGCCAAGTCCTGCTATAGCAAAACCTTCTTGCCCATTATAGTGGGGACCCCTCTACTTGCTATCAAAAAGAAAGGCAGCATCCCTGAGTACCTCAAAGCCTGGCTTTAAGCACTTGCTGTCGCCCCCAAAGCCATCACTGATGGAAATGCAATGCTACTCACCCTCATTGTCAATGGATTAAAGCCCCACATCTTTAAATGGGTTCCTGTAGGGCGCTGCACTTCCATTGATGACTGCTACAAGGCCATTATTAAAGCTAACAATCAGTCCTCAATGGGATTCCAAAGATCTAACAATGCACCTCCCCAACCTTGTCCTGCACCTGGCAGCACCCACAACCAAGTAGGCCTCCACCAACCTTGTCAGCAGGAAAATGGGACTAAGCACCCTTGCAAAGGGGAGCTCCAACTAGCCCAGATTTTGAATTTGGGAAAATCCTGGGGGTTGTAGATACAAGAGGTTCTACAACCCCTCTTTACCCACACTCTCAATCTCTCCTTGTCAATAATCTCTGCAACTACAATGTGCACAAGGTAGAGACCCTAGACGTGTTCCAAGTTCAAAGTGAAAACCTTATCCTCCAAGCCAATCATTACTCCAATAAAATCACCCGCTTGGCCTATCTGTCAGGGCCCAAGGGCTCCCAACTCTGATCCATTTAAACTATAGTCTAAGAGAAGTCCTTTATTTATTATTCAGACCAAGAATGATCACAATGGGGAAAAGGGAAACTAGGTTCTTTTTATACCATTTACATTGATCTTTGAGATTCTTCCAGATTCTTCCTGAAGGTCCTTGTCTCTCTATCTGGAGGGTCATGCTAAAGGTTTGAAACATCAGTTGACTAATTCTAGTCATATTCTTTTGGTCAGATTTGAACTTCGCGGTTTGCCTTAGTTGGTCATCTAAAAATACTTTGGATGGATTTTCCTCACCTGGGGCTTTCATTTGAGCGTAAGAACGTCCAAAACTGATAACTGGAAGCTGAGATATGGTTGGATTTGCCCGCTTACTAATTGTTGCTTGTCTTGATTTGAAATCCAATCTCGCAACCATTTTGGGACATGCTGACAGGGTTTTCAAACTCGGCTCTTTAAATTGCCATAACTTTTGATCTAGGGTACCTAGGGAGATCATCAAGGTAGCTTTCTGATGGCAAGAAGTAGCTTTATTGATCCAAGCTTTTAAAACACAATTTTTCTAAGCTACTATGTCATGGAGGGCCATGTCACTATCCCCTTCCAATGGTGGCCTTTGTGCTAATAAGGCCAACACATACCCATACATTGCATAGTCTTTATTCATACTTAACGCTAATTGAATACCAGGGCAAAGTAGATTTTTTTGATTTAACTTAGACTTTCCTCTATATTTCTGGTCTATCTTATTTTTGTTCTCCTGAATGATATATGTGACTACAGGCTTAAGGTTTTTTGGGCAGGTCTCAGTCTCAGTTGCAGTATCTTCTTGGGTTCCTGGGTTTAAAGTTTCAATGAAGTCAGAAGTCTTATTCTTCTGTTAATCTTCTAGTTTGCTCTTTAAGTACAGGAATCTGGCAATGTAAATTTCAGTTGTGATTGCTTCTCTTGTCCATAGCTTTCTTGTGAATAGAACATCAGTTAACTTCTTAAAGGTCTCAGAAATTTTGGTCTTCCAGTCTGAATTAATCATGGCTGTAAGAGAGGGGGGCTAGACTAACAAAGTCTGGCTCCCATCCTGGTGGGACCAATCACCAGGATGCCATCCAGTGCAAGACTGGGATAGCCGCTCAAAGGGGCCTCCCAAAGGAGACTGGATGTGAAAGGGGAGGGAAGTATGCATCCAAAGCTATGACCATGGCTCCAGTAAGTAACCACAGAGAGCAATCCCAAGTGAAAGGGGCTTCTGTATTTGACTCAGGGATTTGGCGCAAGGGGGAAGGATTGACCAAGTCAGAAGAAGGAGTTTCAGTAGTCACAGATTCTAAAGGTGGCAACAACTCTTCAAGATGAGAAGACAACCAAGAGAACAACCCATAGGATCCCAGTTTGATGGGAATCTGGGTGAGATGCTCAATTAAATTTGCAAAAAGACCAGGAATAAACTCAGAAGATTGAGAAATCAAGGAAAGTTTGCTCCAAAAGACTGGGTTTGAGGACCAGAACAAGAGGGAAATGGGCACCAGTATCCACACAGCTATCTTGTACCAAGGTGACAACATGATTTCAGCAGGTGCCCTTCTTTTGCTAAGACTACTGGGCGGACAGACCAGGTACACAGGTAAATAATAGGAAATGATTTGAATTAATATACTTGGAACAATTCCCAACAAAAAACAACAGGCGGGCCAGGGAAGGCGGTTGGCGGGGACAATTAAGTGCTTGGGTAAATAACAGGGAATGGTCCAAGTTATTGTTATTGGAACAATTTCCAACAAAAAACAACGGGCGGACGGGCAGGCGGGCCAGAGAAAGTGGGAGGCAGGGACAACAGCAGGAGTTGGGATAAATACCTTTATTGTTAAACAAACTTTAAAATACAAAAGATTTGCAAAGTCAGGAGTTTATTCAACAATTGGAATTGGTAAGCAAGGGACCTGACGGCCCATGCTTCCATTTTATGCAAAGGGGGAGTGATAGTACGGGAGGGGTTATGAAAGGGGCTATCAGAGTGCAATATAAATGGGAGCCTATTAAAGAGTACTAGCCAATCTTATCTTGGTTTGAGACCCAGAAAATAGGGGTTGCAGGGCCGGATGTAAGAATCAGCCCCTTAATTGGCTAGGAGCTTTCCAAGGACTCAGGGTGCACATTTCCCCTAATGCCTTCCTCTGACGTCTCCACTGGAGAGCTCCAGAACCCAATTGTTTTGGCCCAGGGGACTCCCGGGCCGGAGGAATTAGCTACCTGGGACACCACTGGTCGCGGGTTTTGGTACCCAATTTCCCCGGGCCGCAGATTTGACCTTTCCAACTTCATGTGGCCCACATTTTTTTGTTGGTTTGCTAATTGTTTCAGGACAGGGCAACACCAGGATAACAAGCAATCCAACCAAATTAATGTCTCTTCTGCAGTTGGAGGGGACTCCAAAGGGGAAATGAGAACTTCAGCCGGGAAGACCAACACAAAGCGTTTGTCTACCATGTGGGACAAGTCCTCCAGGTTTTGGAGGGGTTTTGCCTGCATAAAGGCCACCTTTTTTGATGGTCTGGGAAATACATCCCAATCCAGGGCCAAAGGTGGGCCACAGAACTTTACAATGGGATTCAGGCTTAGGTTGTTGGTTAGAGTTTCATCAATAACTATATTATTGTAAGGAAAATTAAAGGGAATCTTAGGTGAGCTGGATATTGGCTCTTGTTTGATTCTGGTGGGTTTTTTATCTATTGTTATTGTTTCTTGCTGTAGAACGTCATCAGGTATCTGCATTCTAGAAGCATCTAAGTCTTTAAAAAGGTAGTCATCATTAAAATCCCTGAGTCTCTTTGCTCTTAGTTGATTTCTTGTATTTGTCCTGTGGTAAGAGGTTGGGTGCATCAGGCAGCCAAACTCCATCCCCTCCCAAGAAGAACCTCCTTCTTCAATCATCTGGTTGACAAGACAGAATATTTAAAAAAAATCTTGGGCAATTTCTCAGTAAATTTGCTCTTCTAAGTGGTATTCTTCTGGGTGGTTTCAACTTGGCAATGAATTCTTTAACTTCAATTGTACTTGTTGTACTAACAGATTGGCTTTTCAGTACTTCTTGGCTGGTTTCAGTCTTTAACCTTGTCTTTCTTTTCCAAATTTCCCTAAACTTATCTTTGCAGTAAGCTGCAAATAAAAACAATAGCATACAAGTTGCCCCTATAATGATATTTTTATAGGGGCCCAGGTTACTTAGCTTCATATTGCACATTTCTTCTCTTCTAATGCTCATTAGTAGCTCTCTCTTATTTTCTTTGGACTTATCATCTTTTTCAATCTTAATTAACTTCTTGATCTCTTCATCTTTTTCAGTACTAGCATGGTTGTTTGTCTGGTCAAGTTCTTTTGTCTTTGACAACTTATTGAAATCATCCACTTTTTCATCATCAGAAAGGTTGCTTATCTAGTCTATTTCTACAGGCTTAGACATTTTGTTGTAGCTTGGGCTTTCATAGTAGGCAAGTGGTGTGTATAAGAAGTATTCAGAATTGTCTTTTGAACATTCCTTTTTTAAATCTTCTAAGACATAATGACAGAAATAGCTTTGATCCCACTCCTTTCCTTGGGCTAATATCTCCTTGCATGATATGATAGAGAAATTCAAAGCTTCTTTTGACATCCAGTAGTGGCTTTTCTTCTTTAAACCTGGTACTTGGTTTGGGTGTGGGCAAGAATTTTCATCTTTTAAAGCAACTCTGGGGTCACTCTTGACATAGTTGTTAGGTGGATGACATTTCTATGCAGCACATCTTGATAGAAATTGAGATTCTTCCAGTGAGGCATATGCATCTTCTTATAAGGAAGTGGTTCAACTATTGCACCTAAGCAAGGAGTAAAGGTATCTACTAAATTGGACGTAGTATTGGGCTTCAGGGTTTCTGTGTTGGATATTTTCTCAGCTATTAGTTGACCCTGTAGATAGAACTCTAATCCTGACTGGCTGGAGGCAAGGGAATTTTCAAGATTATCATGCAGAGTATCAACATTAGGAGAAGCATCAGATAAGATAGAGGCCTTAGTATTGGGTAAGGTATCTGTTTGGTTGCCCAGAGGATCTTGGTGGTTGTTACAACTTAACTCTGGATCCAAGTTGCAGTGGGAATTATCTTGTTTGACAGTCTTGAGTAGATAGCTGGCAAACATGAGTGTTGAATAGAGGACATATATAGAGTATGCTCCCACAGTTATATTCCATTGGTGGTCCTCTAAGAAGGCTTTAAGGTAGGTGATCATAATGTCAGGGCCCAAGGGCTCCCAACTCTGATCCATTTAAACTATAGTCTAAGAGAAGTCCTTTATTTATTATTCAGACCAAGAATGATCACAATGGGGAAAAGGGGAACTAGGTTCTTTTTATACCATTTACATTGATCTTTGAGATTCTTCCAGATTCTTCCTGAAGGTCCTTGTCTCTCTATCTGGAGGGTCATGCTAAAGGTTTGAAACATCAGCTGACTAATTCTAGTCATATTCTTTTGGTCAGATTTGAACTTCACGGTTTGCCATAGTTGGTCATCTAAAAATACTTTGGATGGATTCCCTCATCTGGGGCTTTCATTTGAGCGTAAGAACGTCCAAAACTGATAACTGGAAGCTGAGATATAGTTGGATTTGCCCGCTTACTAATTGTTGCTTGTCTTGATTTGAAATCCAATCTTGCAACCATTTTGGGACATGCTGACAGGGTTTTCAAACTCGGCTCTTTAAATTGCCATAACTTTTGATCTAGGGTACCTAGGGAGATCATCAAGGTAGCTTTCTGATGGCAAGAAGTAGCTTTATTGATCCAAGCTTTTAAAACACAATTTTTCTAAGCTACTATGTCATGGCGGGCCATGAAAATATCCCTTTTGTTTCTTTGAGAAAACCCACATACTTTTGGTATATACTGGGGTCAACCACACCATGGTCAATCAGTAATTTGAGGACTTCCAACAGCTAGACCAAGTTTCCAGCCTCTTTAAGGCAGTACGTGTGGCTGACTCCCACAGATTAGCCATCAATCAAAAGACTGTACCCTTCTCTGTAAGATTGAGGAACATCCAGGTCAAGCTCTCTGGGCCAATAATGGACTAACTCAGCCACAATGTTATTGCTGGCCTTGACTGGCTCTGGCATAATTGTCCATACATTAACTGGGATACCTATGTGATTACCCTCAACAGGAACAGGGTAGGCTTTAAATCTACCCTGTTGAAATGAACAAGATAATCCATGACACTGTGTTTGTACAACTCACAGAGACAGGAACCTATGATTTCAAAGGGGGGAAGCTGGACTGCAACCAGTGCTCAGTCAAGGTAATCCGTTCTGAACCCACTACACCTCCCCCTTGGTCACAACTCCTCCATCAGCACTAGTATCACTTCTTGAGGAATACAAGGACGTCTTTAGAAAAGCACTAGACCAACGGCCCCCTCTAAGAGAAATACAACATGCTCTCTAGTTGCAAGAGTTGCTGCCAAAGGCATACCCCCTATATTTATTGACACCCAAGAAAGACAAAACTCTCCCTCAACACCTTGTGGATGCACTTGATAAGGGCTTCATCTGCCCCTCTCTCTCACCATATGGGGCTGCGGTCTTCTTTGTAGCCAAGAAGGACAGGTCCCTTTTTCTTGTAACCAACTATCACACACTAAAAAAAGTGACCATCAAGAACAAGTACCACTTGCTGCTAATTGATGATCTGTTTGATACACCTGCGTGTGCAAATGTCTTCAGTAAGATTGATCTCACCGCGGGGTACAACCAGGTCCACATTGCGCCTGGGGATGAGGCAAAAACTGCCTTTTGCACATGCTACGGGTCATTTAAGTGTTAGGTCATGAACTTTGAAATGACTAACACTCTCTCCACCTTTGCCATGTTGATGGACAAAGACTTTGAAGACCTGATTAGAAAGTTTGTTGTTGGGTATATTGACAACATTATTGTCTTTAGTAAAGACCAAACAACACATCCCCAACAACATTGTGTTGTACTCAACACCCTTTGCAAACATCAGCTAAAAGCCAAGCCTTCTAAATGTGAGTTCCTCTGGTAAGAGCTCCTATCCTTAGGGCACACCATCTCAGCCCAAGGGATAAAGCCTGAAACTTCCAAAATTAAGGCAATCTCAAGCATGCCACCCCCCACTGATGTGGGTCAGATGTGTACCTTCTTGGGTATGGTTGCCTATGTGCAAAAGTTCATCCCCAATTGCAGAGAACTAATTGCAGCCCTCACTGAGCTCTTAAAGACATAACAACGCTTCCACTAGACACCTTACAGAGACCATGCCTTTGAGACTTTGAAGATGAGACTTAAAACTGCGCCTGTATTGCAATTCCCCAACCAGAACCACCAGTACAAACTTGAGACTGATGCCTCAGACAGGGCCATAGGAGGCGTACTAAGAGTGGAAACCAACAAGGGTACCTTCCTTCCTGTGGCCTACAAATCCAGGAAGCTTACCAACTTAGAGTAATGTTACCACATAAACAATAAAGAATTAGTTTCAGGGCCCATAATGGGCCAGACAAAACCCTATGTTGCATAGGTTTAATGCCTGCAATTGAGCAATTGTGCAACCAAACAATTGAGTTGTTGATCACACTGATTAATAAAAGGAAACTTTAATGCCAAGTGGGGAATCAAATCCTGGTCAAGGCCAAACATGGGGGCAATTGAAAACCATCTCAAATCCAAGCAAAAAAGATTTTAATTGGCCCACACCCTCTGAAACCCAGGAATGAGGACTTGGGTTGCCAAACGGCCCAAAATTCCCCTGCCAGCTTCCCCAGGGCAAAAAATGAAAGGATCCATCTAACTGAAAAATTAGCAGCCGCCAATGGAACTCAACTCAAGAATAACTCATTGAAAGCCAATAAGAATTTGCTAGTAAGTCTAATTGCAGGTTCCCGGAAGGATATAGCTGGCAAACCTGACAACCCTTTCCTTGTTGAAATCTTCATCTATAAACTTTGTTGGTTAATGCACACTGAGCATTTATACTTTGCAGGGGTTTACTACATTATTACAAATTTTATACTGCTGGTGCTTTCAAACAGAGAGTACCTCCAGTACCAATGCCAGCACTGGGAAGCAGAGCAACTTCTTGCTGCCCCAACCAACCACCGCCAGCCTTCACCCCATCTCCTAGAGTGCTGGACCAAGAAATAATTCCTGCTCCTGCACCACACCTCTCCTTTCCTGATGTTCCTCTGCTCTACCAACTTGCCCAGCCAAGCCTGACTGTCACGGCCCATATCAGAGTCCGGTTGGGCTCCCACAGGGGAGGCAGGCTGGGCCTGAAAGGCCATGTATACAATAGGCGCAATCCATACCAGGTAGTTGAGGGCAGTGGCCAGGGGGCACCAACTCCCAGTATGGGGAACAACTTGGTTGGCCAGCCCCAATACAGTGATGTAGACAAAACCTAGCTTGCTGAAGTCCTAAGTGGGCGGCACATTTGGGAGAGGAGGTGCAGTTGGAATCTCCTTCATGGTTGGCAGCAGATCCAAATGGTGTGGATGGAAATACTCCAGATCAAGGGTGCAGGGAGGTTCAACAAGGGCAGCAGGAGTATAACCAGGTGGGTGTGGATAGGCTAGTTTGTATATTGTGGTGGATTCACAAATAGATGCAAAGAAAATAATTAAATTTGAGCAAAAATAGACAATTCCTGCAATAAGATAATGATTTCTAGGCATAAACACGCTTTATTAAGATGTCAACAGTGAGGAGGTCTTCTCCCTCTCACTACTTATACTTACTGATGATTCTATGGCCTTTTGTGCCACCAGAGAACTGATGGCATCATTTGGAGGTGGATTTGCAATTTTACCTGGAATTTGCGCGCTTGGCCAAGAGGGTGAGCTCTCATTGGCTGTCATAACATGAACCTTTTGAATTCTGCAGCATGGCAAGTTGCTACAGTTATTTTTAGCTCCCACAATTGATCAATTGCCTGATTGCACAATCAAATGGTTGCGTTCCTGATGTGCCATTTCCCAATAGGTAGATGGCCCATATTTGTTAACAGGCTTGATGCCAGGGATTCAAGGATTGTGTGCCTCTCAAATCCCAGGCCATTTGTTAGTTGAAAGGGGGGTATTTTGTCCTGGGAAGTGCTTTGTGGGGGTTTCCATGCTGCATGTTTAATCACCTCTAGAGAGGCCAGCTGACTGTCCAGGGCACTCTGGGCCCTGACACTGACCATGAGCGCTGCCACAGGAGAACTTCCTCTTGTTCCTTCCTCTTCATCATATTATTACAGCAAGCTTGGGTTTGCCTACTTGACCATGCTGGGGCTCACTGAACAAGTGATTCCCCACATGGGAGTGTGGCGTCTTTGGGCCACAGCTGCCAATTAGGTGATGTGGATTGCCTCTGTCATCTACTGGGCCTTCCAGGCTTAACCCTTCTGTCAGGCACCCACCCACTAGGGAGTAAACTCCCTAGGTGGTGAGTGATTGCAGAGGGATTCAATCCCATCACCAGGGATCCCACAGGCAAGGAGACCATCCCTAGATGGAATAACTCTCTAAGGAGCCAGTACCTGCCTAGCAGGGGATTAAAATGCCCCAAGAAGAAGCACAATCCTAGATAACACAATAAAAAGGCCAAAGCCAATGGACAGAACACTTGAGGCTTGGTAACCTGGGTGATGGAACCATAAACCTTGGTTTCTTCCCGGACAGGTGGGTTGTTTGAGAGAGGAGTTGCGGTATACCAGACGCCCAGAATCACACGGCGCCAGGAGCTGTCAAGGAATTTGGACTCTGGCGTTGTACCTAAATCAGCGTGTGAACCTATAAAAACACTGATGAACACTGTTGTAGTCAGGACTATCCAGAGTAACCATTTATAACCAAGCAACTCCATAAGAGGAGTCTTGGGTAATTTCATGGTTTGGAAATTTAGAGGTTTAAGTCAAATAAAAGATTAGCAAAAAAATCACTTGGGTAAATGTAGAAATTATTGATTGAACAAATACTGAAATGGAGCTTAACAGCTTTTTATAGCATGGTAGTAGAAATAATATAGGAAAAGGAGTTTGGGAAAGTTGGAGATAAAATAGAGATTTGGCAGTTGGAATCTTCAAAACAGGATATTGTAAATTATTTCCTTATGGTTTTTAAACTCTTTCTTAGCAAGGTACCATATTTTCCTTAACTTAACCATTAATTCTCTAGCATGGCTTGGCTGGTAGGTACTCAACCCCACAGAAGCTGGAGGGCCAGGAGGTGGAATTGGCGAGCACAACAGAAGGAACAGCAACCAAAGGACCCGAAACCAGACACAGAAGGTCACCCGCTTCACCATTATTGCCAACATCACCGGGCGTAGATCCTAAACAATTTGAATTGTTGTTGTCAAGCATTGATTGGATAGAGACCAGGTTGGAAGGTAATGATTGGTTCAAAGTTGAATTAATGTTTGTTTTAGATAGATCTATCTCAACCAAATCAAAAAATGACCCAGGTTCAAAAACATTGCTGACAACCATGGCTTGGAAGCCATTTCCGGACTTAAAACAGAAGGTAATAAAGAGCAGATATTACTTACTAACCCATTCCCTTTAGAAGATTCAGAAGCAGACAAAGGGGAAAATAATTCTGCCTCTTTAACTAAAGGTAAATTGTTGTCAATAATGTTTAAAGAAGCATTCATGACACTACCCCCACCTAAGGGGAGGCCCCTTCTAGCAAGAAAACTCTTAAGAACCTTTGGATAGTGCTGCAAGTTCTCTTCAGGCTCCCAAGAGTTGGACTCCTCTCCATAGTCCTTCTATTTGACCAGGAATTGTGTTTTTCATTGACCTGGTGGGAGTCAATTATGTCCTCTACTTCCCACTCAAAGTTGTTGGAGATAATCTGTGGATCAGGATTTCTTCCTTCAAGATTCTTGGGATCACCATCATAAGGAGTCAGAAGATCCTCACGGAAGACATCATGTACGCTAGAACCAGTTGGAAGCTCAAGTCTTTAGTTCAAGCTAAAAAGTTTCTCCAGAACCTTGAGTGGACCAATCTTCTTGGGACCTAGCTTCTTGCTAGGTATCTTTAACTTAAGATTGCGGGCATTCAGGTAAACATAGGAACCCATGTGTAGTCCTTCTCTGGCAAGCAGTGGCGGTTGGTGTATTTCTTGTATTCCTTGTGGGCCTTGGTCAGGAACAAAACCAGGTCTGAGTGTATTTTCTTCATTTGATTTGCCAGTGTGTCTGCCTGAGGATACCTTGATTCTAAAATGGTGGAAAGAAAACTCTCCAAATCATACCCAAAATTGGCAAAGAAGGGGGACATTCCAATGGAACTGTGATAAGAGGTATTGTAGCATAGCTGAGCCAGATAGCAAAATGAACTCCAATTATCTTGATAAGAGTTAATGTAATGCCGAAGATATTCCTCCAGAATCTGATTGACCTGCTTGGTTTGTCCATTGGTCTGTGGATGAAAGGAGGTGTATAAATTGAATTTAACGTCCATTTGCTCCTTAAGAGCCTTCCAAAAACGGGATGTAAATTGAATCCCTCTTTCTGAAGTGATGTTGGTGGGCAAGCTGTGATTGCACACTACTATTGCAAAAAACATATTAGCCACTTCCTTAGTGGTACAGGATGGGAACAGAATAAAGATGGCGTATTTAGTGAAGAAATCAACCACTACCATAACCCCAGAATTCCCGCTGCTGACTGGTAGATCAACTATAAAGTCCATAGATATGGAAGGCCAAGGACATGTTGGGATTGGAAGTGGGCAAAGAAGACCCTGAGGCTTGGAGTTTCCTGGCTTGTTCCTTCCACAAGTCACACAAGAAAGGATGAATTCACAGATGTCCTTATTCATGCCAGGCCACCAATATTGTCTACTTAATCTCTTCAAGGTTTTCATAAGGCCTCCATGTCCTGCTAGTTGTCCTTAATGCATATGGCTAACTGCTTGGGTTTGCAAGTTACCTTCAGGAATGACTAAGGACCCATTCACATAAGATATTCCATGATTGTTAATCATTAAAGCTTTTGGAGTTCTCTTAGGCATGCTGGTGAGTTCTTCCTGAAAGGAAAAGGCCATCTGGGCTTCCATAATCTCTTGGTCAAGAGCAGTGAAGGCAGATATCTCAATGATACTGGAAAGGAACTGGGAGGAAGATAACACCGCTCAGTTATTGTGGTCAAGGTCTGCGACTGGATTGTCCTTAAGATATTCCTGTCTGCTGATTGCGTCAGGGACTATATTCAATTTACCGGGTGTATACTCTATTACAAAGTCATAAGCCAAAATATTGATAGCCCATCTGGTCAGACAAGGAACAATATTTTGCTTCTCAGTGAAATACAAGAGGTTCTTGTGGTCAGTGCAGATGATTGTAGGATACTTGCTCCCCTCGAGGTATCTTCTCCAGTGTTTCAAGGAGTTTACAATAGCATAAAGCTCCTTCTTATACACGTGGTAATTGTGTTCCAAATCCAAGAGCTTGTACAAGTAGAAGGCCACAGGGTGGAATTCACCATCCTCCCCTTGCTGGATGAGTACCTTTCCCAACGCGTAGTTGGACGCATCAGTTTCCAAAAAAAATTGGCAGTCTGGGTCCAGGCACAAAAGTACCAAAGCCAAGGTGAAAGCATGCTTGAGCGTATCAAAGGCATTGTCAGGGCCCAGAATGGGCCAGACAAAACCCTATGTTACATAGGTTCAACGCCCGCAATTGAGCAATTGCACAACCAATTGATTGCGTTGTTGATTACACAGATTTACCCAAAGGAAACTTTAAGCCCAAGTGGGGAATCAAACCCTTGCCAATGCCAAGCCTGGGGGCAATTGGAAACTGTCTGAAAGCCATTTTAAAAAGATTTTAATTGGCCTACACCCTCTGAAACCCAGAATTAGGGACTTGGGTTTCCAAATGGCCCAAAATTCCCCTACCAGCTTCCCCAGGGCAAAAATAATGAAAGGATCCATCTAACTGACAAATCAGGAGTCACCAATGGGGCCCAGCTTGAGAATAACCCATTGGCAACCAATAAGAAGTTGCCAGTAAGTCCAATTGCAGTTTCCAAGCAGGATATAACTGGGAACACTGGCATCTCCTTTCTTTGTTGACATCTTCATCTAATAAACTTTGTTGGTTAATGCACACTGAGCATTTATACTTTGCAGGAGTTTATTACATTATTACAAATTTTATACTGCTGGTGCTTTCAAACAGAGAGTACCTCCAGTACCAACGCCAGCGCTGGGAAACAGAGCAACTTCTAGCTGCTTCCAACCAACCACTGCCAGCCCTTACCCCATCTCCTAGAGTGCTGGGCCAAGAATTAATTCCTGCTCCCGCACTGCGCCCCTCCTTTCCTGGTGTTCCTCTGCTCCAACAACTTGCCCAGCCAAGCCTGACTATGAGCGCCACCACAGGAGAACTTCCTCTCATTCCTTCCGCTTTATTGTATGACTACAGTAAGCTTGGATTTGCCTATTTGACCATGCTGGGGCTCACTGAGCAAGTGATACCCCACATGGGAGTGTGGCATCCTTGGGCTACTGCTGCCAATTATGTGATGCAGATGGCCCCTGTCATCTACTGGGCCTTCCAGGCTCAACCCTTCCCCTCAACCAAAGGTTCCCCTGGGAGTTCTCCAGGCCATGAAAGGCATCTTGGGCCAAAGTCAACCAGACAAAGGGGACCTTACTAGAAGTGAGAGCAGTCAAAGGAAGAGCAATGGCTGAGAAGTCCTTTATGAACTTACAACAGAAGTTGGCCAAAACCAAAAATCCACGGATCTTGATGCAAGAAGTTGGTACTGGCCAATTCAAAACTGCCTCAACTTTAGAGGGAGCAATAGTAAAACCGCCAGGCTTAATGGAATATCCCAAGAATTTGATCTCAGAAAAAAAAACTCACACTTAGACAACTTACAAAACAGGTTAGCCTTGGTAAGAGCTTCCATGACTTCCTCCAAATGCTTAAAGTGTATTTCTTCATCTGGAGAGTAAATCAATATATTGTCCAGGTAAACCATAACACTAGTATCCAGGAATGAGAATAGGACCTTGTTAATGAGTCCTTGGAAGGCGGCTGGTGCATTACTGAGGCCAAAAGGCATGACTAAGTATTCATAAAGGCCAAAGGGAGTTTGAATTGCCGTCTTCCATTTGTCACCTTCTGCTATGCAGATCTGGTTGTAGGCGTTTTTTAAATCAAGTTTGGAGAAGATACAGGCGCCTGTAAGTTTGTCCGTCAATGTTTCTGCAGCTGGAAGGGGGTTTCAATTCTTGATGGTGATAGAGTTAAGTTTAGCGTAATCCACTACCGGGCAAAGGGAACTATCCAATTTCTTAACAAATAAAATAGGAGATGAACAGGATGAGTTAGAGCAGCGTATGAATCCCTTCTTCAAATTCTTGTCCAGATATTCTTTCAAGGCTATGCCCTGAGCTCAGTTTGTTGGATAAAGGTTGCCCCAAGTTGGGACACTTCCAGGAATCAGCTCAATTCTAAGGTCATATGTTTTGTGGGATGGTAACTTGTTACAGCTAGTTTCACTAAACAAACCCTCATAATGAAGCAATTTGACAGGCAGCAACCCCTTTTGATGGGCTTTGGACAGCAACTGTAGTAAGGTTGACTCCCTTAAACTTGACTCCCTGGTACTCGACAAAGTGTCAAGTACCAGGGAGTTGAGTGCTACATATGTGAATCTATTAGTATTTTTGGCTTAACCAGGTTTAAGCTAATTTTTACTAGTAATTTAGGGGTTTGAAACCAAAAACCAAGGTTAAATTTACTCAAACTTGACTCTGTTTAATAAATCAGTTAGCTAAAATACCAATTTAAGGGGCAATTTATAAGTAAATTTACTAATAGAAATGAAAAAACCTGTGTTTGACACTCTAAACCCAAAAGTGACCAGTTTGACACTTTTTAAGCCAAATTTTAATTTTATTAATAAAATACATATGCGCTTATATAAATTTTTTTATTTACTATTATATTTGTATTATTAGTGTCCATAGTTGTTGATTAGGCTCCCAAGCACCACTATACTGGATTTAGTGGCATAGACATTAATCAAATACCCCACTTATTTTACATTATGTCATTCCTGGGTTTTTGGATTAAGTGGTGCCACATAAATTAAGCCCAATTTATTAAGAGATTTCATATGTAATTTATAAAAAACTGAAACTTGACACTTTCTTTGTTTGACTCTATCCACTTGACACCAGATTGGTTTTGGATTTAACTAATCAAAGGCTCAAAATTAAGGCTAAATTAATATGTGACGCACTATGAGCACCACTCAACACTCACCCACTTGACACTTTAACTTGGGGATTAGTAAAGAGAGCTTCTTAATGTTTTAACCAAAACTATGATAAATAATTCACTCCCAGATCCTCACAGCATGCCCTAATTACTAATAAACACATTCCCATTCATTTACTTTTTTAACTTATGTTGTATTTTTTATTTTTGAGCATACAAAACTGCCTTGCTTTTGGGTTAACTTTCAAACCCGGTTTAAATTTAAGCAAGTTTTATATGTAAAAAACATAGTAAATTTGATGTTTCTGCTTGACTCCAGCATACTCAACAGTGAGAATTCAGCTTTTTCCGGCTGATTGACAGTGCCAAACTCAACACTTTACTATGTTTTGAATTTTCAACTCTCAATAGAAAAATTCCACATAGCAAATTTTTTTGCTATTATAATCTACTACTTTTTCTGCTGCTCTCCATATAATTTTCATATATTTTTTTGA
This sequence comes from Entomophthora muscae, assembly GCA_014839935.2. NCBI lineage: Eukaryota > Fungi > Entomophthoromycota > Entomophthoromycetes > Entomophthorales > Entomophthoraceae > Entomophthora > Entomophthora muscae. Next base: position 35,236 of record QTSX02006625.1, read on the forward strand.
TTATCAATTAAACTTTTACATTGATTTAACACTAAGATGTTATGCTGAACCTAACATCTTTGATGCTTCATCATAAATTCACTTATTTTCTATGTTTTAACCTTTATATCTATACTTCTAGTTTCTATTTTGCTTCTATTTACTTTTTTATGTTTTTTTCTTGATAAATAAAACTTTATTTGCATACTTTTCATTTAACTTTTGCTTTTTTTTACCTCTGTGTTTTATATCTCTCATACTTCTATTATTTACAATGCTAAACTTTTCTTTAGACAAAATCAAACAAGAACAGCCAACAGCCCAAGCGCCAAGCCTCCAAGGGCTTCAAAGAAACTGCCTTCACTCCCAAGCGTGCCAAGAAGCCTGCAAAGGCAAAGTCTCCAACCCCATCTCCTCCCACTCCATCTCCTCTTACTCCTCCCCCCTCCACCCTCATCTTCTACATCCCCTTCACCTTTCCCCCCAAAAATCCTCCCCAATAAATCTGATGGTGATCTTACCAACCACTCATTTTATCACTCAGAGGCCAACTCTGAGCCCACCAAGGAGCGGCATACCAAGAAGTCAAAGGATGCAAAGGAGCCCACCTCTTTTTCTGGTAAGAAAAAGGAGGCATCCAAGCAGGCCTCAAAGAACCCCTCCCCCTCCCCCTCCCCCTCCCAATGGCTCTTCCCCTCCTTCTTCATCTGATCCCCAAGATGAGCCTGAGGAGTACTCCAAGAAGTTTAAAGCTTCTGGTCATGTGGCTTGGGATCCACTGCCCATCCACAACATTTGCAACATGGACAGAGACTTTAAAGTTCCCAAGCGCTTCCCCCGGTACTTTCCAATCATGTCTATAAAGGGCGGCCCTGGTTACGTTGCCGACAATTATATCTTTAATTGCAACAACCAAAAGCAGCAGACCAAAAGCAAGCACTTTGTCTGTGAGGATAAGACTTGCAGGGCCTGGTTGAACACCAAGGGCTGGGAGCAAGTAACATTGGAGAAGGGGGAGCACACTTGTGGCCCCCCAATCATCTAATCACTTGGATGTTAAAGTGGTACCTTGTGCAAGTAATACCCACATCCTCTCATCTTTGCGCATCAGATCTGACTATCAAGGCCCTCCAACATCTTAAACCCAACAATCTCAAGTTGGTACCAACACAGGAGCAGTTGGTCAAATTCAGCAGCAATAAGTGTATTGCTGCTAATCCCCCTCCCCCCAAGGCTTCTGACGTCCTCTCTGAGCTCACGCTCACTCATGAGCTTAAGCAGCTTCTGAGTGGGGAGCGCTTCCTGCTTCATGATGACAGGCCTGCAGCCAAGGACTGTATAATCTGCTACTCAACTCAGCAGAACCTGATGAAGTGGAAAAGGGCGTCAATCTGGCTAGTTGATGGTACCTTTGCCACTTGCCCCCGGATGTTCAAGCAGCTCTGGATGGTCCATGCCCAGATTGACACCCAGGTGATTCCACTTGCGTTCTTTCTTCTTCCTGGGGCTACTGAGGCCATCTATACCTGCACATTCTCTATCCTCCTCCAAGAAATTGCCCTCCTTCCTCCTGCTGACAATGATGAATCCAAGAAGACTCCCCCCACACCCGCGCCAACCCACCTGCCTCTGACAAGGACCAGGCCACCCTGGACTCAGAGGAAAAGGCAAGGATAAGAGCTCTTGGGCCTTTTGTGCGCATTATGGACTTTGAGCCTGCTCAGTTCAATGCATTTGAGCAGTTGTTTAGCAGGGAGGTGCAGGGGTGCCACTTCCACTTTTGCCAAGCAGTTGCTTGTAACGTGCAGGTCCACGCTGAGCTTAGTAGGTTGAGCTGGAGGGATACTTTGGACACCTGCAGATTTGTGCTGGCACAATTTAGTGCCTTGGCTTTTTTAAAGCCAGAGCACACTGTGCAGGGGTTTGAGGTGCTCTCAAAGGATCTCTACATAGTGAAGTACCCAGAGTTCAAGCCTTTCCTTGAGTACTTTGAGCCCCAGTGGATTGGGAAGGCCGTCACGCAGAGGCAAGGCAAGGCCTGTGCCAAGGCCAGCTGGAATGTGTACCAGGCGGCAGTGAATGGTGAGCTCAAGACCACCTCAGCGCTAGAGGCTTACCACAAACACCTCAAGGCCAACTTTGGGCTCCAATCAAAATTCAATAAGATCTTTTCCCTCTTGCAGCACAAGCAGGAAAAACCATCTCCAAGCTGTGTGATCTCTCCAACTGCGTCCCCCCACCAAGCCAACCACCCGCTGTACCCTCTTCACCGAGGCCATCCAGGGTGTGGCCAAGCACAAATACAAGGCCTCTGAGCTTAAGAAGCAGCTTGAGCTTATTGCCACTGCCCTCCTGGAAGGGGCCAAAATGAAACAGGGAAAGAATGACGAGGAATAAACTTGCTTGCTTGCTTAGTTATATGATTTTAACTTTAAACTTTTAACTTTTTAACTTTAATTTTTACTTATTAGCTTTAATCATTTAGTTTTTAGTTTTAAGCTTTAAGTTTTTTAACTTAATTAGATAGCAGTGATTTTTCTATGTATGCATGGTAAGTTTGAGATGAATATTTATAGTTGAAAGTGAGTGAAATATCTTAATTTTTGTTAATTTCCAAATAAAACATATGATATTCACAGTTGTGCTTATATGAGCTATATCAAATAAAAATTAATATTTCTTTATATTTTGCAAATCTTTATTTGTTGTGTTTTTATTTATTTTTGTTTCATTAGAATTTTAATTTTTATGGTAATAAAAAATATTTTTATAATTAAAGAGTGTAAATTACATAGTAAAATGAGAAATAATTGCTTATTTCTCCTTATTTCTATTAATTAAGATACTGTTTTATAGCATTTCTGAGCTTTTTAAGATCACTTTAGTATACCATAGCTGTAATGCTTAAGTTTTTACACTAAAATTTTTCATTACTTAAGATCTGTTAATTAAAAAAGTGTCAATTTCCAGTTGTCAATCAGGGCAAAAGCTGAATTCTCACTTTACTATAGTGTCAACTACCAGGGAGTCAAGTTTAAGGGAGTCAATTACCAGGGAGTTGAACTTACCACAGTTGCCCTTTGGTCTGACCTAAACTAGAAATGAATTCCAGCTTAGTATGACCATGTGTATTGTACTGACCAATTGGAACTGAGAAGTTGATTCCAAGGTTTGTAAACTCAATTTGGTGCGTGTCCCAGTTGATGTTCATCCCGGCTTGTTCACACCATGGGTAGCCAATAATAACAGGACAGGCTAACCCACAGATGGTGGAAAATTCCAAAGTGAAAGAAGATCCGGCTATGGAGTTTTTGATAGGGCAAGAAATACAATTGACATGTATTGAAGACTTATTGGCTATCAGGACCAAAGACAGAGTGTAGTCTTCAATCCGTAGTAACTTCAAAATAGTATGGTCAAGGAAGTTGCCCATGGCACCTGTGTCAAGAAGTGCAAAGGTGTCTAGACTTCCTTGAGGAGTTTTGAGTGTAACGGGAAAAGAGGTGTAAGACTTATTGGCAGATTTATTTGGTTGGAGGCCGCAAAAACTGCTGATGTGGTCTGCTAGACACAGTTGAGAGCAAAGCAATCCTTAGCTTGGTGGCCCTTCTTCCTGCAATAAAGGCAGCAACCCTTGTCAATACGGCGTTTGCGTTTGGTATCAGAAAGCTGATATCCCCCACCTTCTTTGGGTATAAGTCCAGCAGGGAAGGTGTTGGGGTTGTTCTTCTTGGTCAGCGGCATCTGGCAAGGCATGGGTTTCCAAGGAGGAATTTGCTTAACCCAAGGAGCCCAGCGTAAGATTTCTTGCACAAGGTTGTTGTAATTGGTTGGCAGGATGTGATGAGCCAAGAACCCCTTGAGTTTGGGCAAGAGTCTCTTCTGCAAGAGATAACAGGCTTCTTAATTGCCCATTCCAATAGCATTCTTGATCCGGGTGAATTCCTCCAGGAATTCCAAAGTTGCCATCTTACCCTAGTAAAAGCTAGATATTTGGTCCCAAAGTTCCTCTGAAGGAAGTTTAGGCAAAATAGTGAACATAAGGTGCTCACAGAAGTTAGTATAATTGTGTAAAAGTTCATCTCCCTTGAGAATGCTCTTGGCGTACCACTGGCAGGCCTTTCCTTGAAGCTTTTTGGCAACATGATGGACCTTCTGGGCATTGGTACAGAATTGCTCAGGGGCTGTCTCAAAGAGTGAGTGGGAAAAGGCCAGGAGAATAAGGATCTCGTTGGAAGCTTTGTCCTCCAGTTGAGCTACTGAGATGCTGTTCAGCACTAATGTTTGAACCAGACTGGTTTTGCAAGATTTAGGCAAGGAAGGTTGTTTACGTAGTACAGCCACTAGATAGACTGTGATGTACAAGATGGTGGTGATGAATACCAGCGCAAAGGTTTTTACTAATCCCAGCTGGTACTCCAGTTCTAAGGTCTTGATCTGACTTGAGGTCTTAAAGAGGCCTCAAAGAGTGGTTCAATCAATCTGCCAGGCACCCACCCACTAGGGAGTAAACTCCCTAGGTGGTGAATGATTGCAGAGAGATTCAATCCCGTCACCAGGGATCCCACAGTCAAGGAGACCATCCCTAGATGGAATAACTCTCCAAGGAGTTGGTACCTGCCTAGCAGGGGATTAAAACACCCCAAGAAGAAGTACACTCCTAGATAACACAATAAAAAAGCCAAATCCAATGGACAGAACACTTGAGGCTTGGTAACCTGGGTGGTGGAACCATAAATCTTGGTTTCTTCCCGGACAGGTGGGTTGTTCAAGAGAGGAGTTGCGGTATACCAGACGCCCGGAATCACACGGCGCCAGGAGCTGTCAAGGAATTGGGACTCTGGTGTTGTACCTGAATCAGCACAAGAACCTATAGAAATGCTGGTGAACACTGTTGTAGTCAGGACTATCCAGAGTAACCATTTATAACCAAGCAACTCCATAAGAGGAGTCTTGGGTAATTTCATGGTTTGGAAATTTAGAGGTTTAAGTCAAATAAAAGATTAGCAAAAAAATCACTTGGGTAAATGTAGACTTTATTGATTGAACAAATACTGAAATGGAGCTTACCAGCTTTTTATAGCATGGTAGCAGAAATAATATAGGAAAAGGAGTTTGGGAAAGTTGGAGATAAAATAGAGATTTGGCAGTTGGAATCTTCAAAACAGGATATTGTAAATTATTTCCTTATGGTTTTTAATCTCTTTCTTAGCAAGATACCATATTTTCCTTAAATTAACCATTCATTCTCTGTCATGGCTTGTCTGGTAGGTACTCAACCCCACAGAAGCTGGAGGGCCAGGAGGTGGGATTGGCAAACACAACAGAAGGAACAGCAACCAAAGGACCTGAAACCAGACAGTTTGGCTGCAGCATGCCAAGGTGCCACAGCTATTATTTGAACCTGCTAGCAGTTGAGCGCCCAATTGCACAATTGAACCATTGCTTTCTCAATTTTCCATTTCCCAATAGCAAATAAGCCCAATTTTGCGTTTAATTTCAATGCCAGGGTTTTGCAGCACATGGGCCTTGCAAACCTCTGGCTATTTGCAGTCAGAAAGGGGGTTTTCTTCCAGAAAGGAAGTTGGAAATGCTTTCCATGCTGCTGGTTGTTTTATCTTCATGCAGGCTAACAGATTGCCTAGGGCATTCTGGGCCCTTACAGGCGTAGACTGGATCACCCACAGTGTACCTTGCCTCAAGGTTTTTAGTCCCCCATTGATCTGCTCTTTCTTTATGTTGCAAGCTTTGGCGTGCCATTGGCTCAGGGAGGGAGTAGTTACAAGGGGAGGTTTCTTGGGGACAGTAGTTTTTAAATTCCCTTTTTCTACCCCTTCTAGGTCATCAGGAGTCCCAAAGACCATAGAGCTCAGACTGAACCCTGTAACACAATTGATTCTAGCTTGTAGGATAAGTAAAGTGGTGGAAAGGTGTTTGTTCCAGGCAGTATTTGGGTGCTCCTGAGAAAGTTTGGCAATTCTTTGCACCAGGGAGCCATTAAGGTGTTCTATGCGTCCATTGGCCTGAGGGTGATATAGTGCTGTGATAACTTGTTTGAAGCATGTTCTTGACACAATCTTCTTTTATAATGATACCTATAAGTTCAGGCCCCCCATTGATGATGAGACGCTATGGCCAGCCAAAGCAGGCCACAATTTTTTTTGTTAATGAACCAAATGATGGTGATGGCAGTGTGATTAGTGGTTGCCCATGTCACTGGCCAATGAACAAAGTAGTCAATTGCTGTGATGCTGTACTTATTGCCCAATCTATCCTCAGAAAGGAGCCCCACAATGATGAGAGCCCAATTTTTGAAGGGCTCCATGTTCTTGATTGTCAGAACTGACTTGGGCGGGGCAGGATTGGACATGTTTTTTTACAAAGAACACACATCTCAAGGAGGTCCAGGATTTCCTGGCATTTTTGGGGCCAACAAACCTTACACTTCATGATTTCATAGAGGTTACGTCTTATGATATGACTCAAGGTGCAGCAGTAGTGTAGTATGGTATCCCCTTGCTGTATGGTGGGAATATAAGGCGTCTTTCAACTGTTCTGCCACCATCATCACCTTTTGGGTGCTGTCACTATAGTTCTCAGGGTGGGCCCTGAACAGGGTGTTAATCATGACCATGCCTTTCTTGAAGCTGGCTAGGTCCATCTTGGGTAGGTTGAGGAAGCTGCTGGGTGTGTAGGCATTCTGGTTTGAGGTATATATGTTGACATTCTGTACTTGTGAAGTACTTTGGTGGGTTTCAGGTCTAGTTTTGTTGTGGGCAATTGTGCAGTGGGTGCAAAACTGGTATGTGTAGTAAGCTGCAATCATAAAAACAAAACATACAAAGTTCCCCTATTATCAATTGAATATAGGGGCCCAGGCTTACAAGTTTGGATAGGTTTGACATACTGTTGGGGTGTTGTGAATGCCGCCATTCACCATGTTTTGATTTTGCCTTTGGTGGGCTATTTTGAGGACAAATCTCTCTCTTTTGCCTTTGCCTCTCAAAATGAGTCTATATCCAATTTTGGAAATACAATTGTTTGGTTTCCTGACTCTGCACAACTCACTTGCCCCACTCATGCTTGTGGCAAGTGATCCTACTGTCCTGGTATTGTTTTGTGGTATCACAAACCACTATATATTACATTTCTTATTCACCAATAAAATTAAGTTCTATTCACATTTTTGTCTTTGTGTCTTCCAGTAATTTGGCGCGTCTCTATAGCCACAACTAGTAGAGATTATTCATCCAGTCCCACAAGGTAATTGCATAGCCTTCCCTGCCATCTAACCAAGACTTAGTATTAATCCAATCCTAAGGTTAGGATTTCCTGTTGTGTGTCTGTGCTGCGCCTCAGAACACAACAAAAAATGGTGCTCACTACAGGAGCTGTAAGCCCCTTGGTTATTCCTTTTGCATCCACGTTTCCAGGTCCTTTGCCTCTGCCTATGCAAGAGCCAACTTCACCTAAAATTACCAGCCCTCCTATTGAGGAAGAAATTGCAGACATGCCTATTGATCCTACTGTAATGAACCTTGGGAATGGTCCCTGCCTAGTGGCCTACCCTTTGGGTACCCCTGACTTAGGACAAGTCATGTCAGTAGCCCTTGGGATAGCCTGTGATGGAGCCATCCCTTTCCTCCAGTTGCAGTTCAGTTAGGCTGAATACTAAAAATTGATTGTGGCTCCTCAATTTCCACAGCATCTCCTCTCAGCAACTGGCTCTGCTGAGCACCTACTGTCATCCTTTGTGCAGCCTGCCTTAGCCCATCATCAAATGGTGTTAGTGCTCCACGTTCAAGAAATCTTGTCCTTACAAGCAGCTGTCACTCATCATTGGGATCAGTTTGCTGCCTACTAAAAGTGGATCCACTCCCTGTTTTCCTTGGTATCAGACAAGCAACGCAACTCTGTCACCTCTCAGACCTGTTTGGTTAATTCCATTGAACAAATGCGCCAACCCATCCCTGAATATGTCAGAGAGTGTCTACATGAATTCCACCAGTTGAACAGCCCTGGAGCACCCAAATTGATTCCACCCTAAATGCCTATCTCATCAACTTTAAATGACTTGTACAACAGCTCAATTCATTCAGCACTTATTCCTTTGAGCAACTGCAGCAGGTAGTGGACCTTGCTGCTAAAGGTCTTAATGAGCTCAGTGCAGAATTCAATCAAGAAAGAGCTGTCACTGCCACTGCTATTGCCAAGCTCCAGAATCAAGTGAATGGATTATCTATCCCCAAGCCAGATGCTCTGCCTCCCCCTGTCTGATGATTTGGTGGATAGAGAGCAGAGACTATGGGATGCCATTCAAGAGCTATGTGCAACTACCCGCAGCCAGAGACGTCCTACTGAAGCTCCTCAGCATGATCCACAGGTGCTTGCTTTGACCACTCAAGTTGCTGAGCTACAGCAGGAGCTTGCTGCTCTACGCAAAATGATGGCAACTGCTGCAAGTCCAGTTGGGGTTGTTGATGAAGATGGCTGCTGCCCTGGCTTGCCAGGAGCCCCTCAAATCCAATGTGCTAGGGAGTTGATTGCCATAGATAATGAGGTGGATCATTTGAAACAGGACATGCTGAGCTAGACAGAGACATACAAGAGATGAGTGAATTGATTGACTCAGTAAACAACAGGTTTTCCCCTTGCCTCTCAGTGGGGCCATCCCTTACTTCTCAACTGGCTGAGCTCTCCACGGTAGTAACAGCCCAAGGCCAACGCCTAGATGTTATTGAGCAACAGATCACTCTAGATAATGATACGGGTGCCCACACTGTTGAGACCCTGACTACCCTTGAAGAAAGTGTTTATCAACTGTGGGCTAGACAACCCCCTTCCAAATCTGAAGCAGAATTCTCCCTGCACATAAATATACTTGATAGCAATAATGGTGGGCCAACTCCTGAAGCACATTTCAAGCCTACCTTTAAGCAAGTCTTTGATCCTGAAACATTGACTATTGCAGCTTTCCTAACAATATATGAAACTGCCATGAGACAAGCATCAGATGAGGTTAAGAAGGAACATATTTTGACCTGTCTACACCCGACCTGCCAAGAGGTGGTGGTGTCTGAGCTTCCCACAATTGAGACTTGTGAAGATATTAAGCAACTCTTGATTGACAAATTTGGTGGCAATCTTAGCTTGGAAGTGAAGAAGGACGCCTTCATGCACATTGCTTTCAAGTCTAAGGAGACTCTAGCTGAATTTGCAGACAGATTCTACATGGAGGGACAACAACTGATAATGAGCAGACAGCTGACAGCTGACAGCTCACAAAGCTTACATGGCTTGCGCTCAAGCCCTCAAGGTTAACCAGCTTCTGTGCCACCATTTCAAAGCCCATAAAGCTATGCTTTCTTCCATTAAGAGAATAGAGATGTTGTTGCAGGATATGCATCTTACCCACGTTAGAGCAGTCAATGGGAGAATTGTGCCACCTCTAACTCTGGTTTGTCTTCCTGTGGCCCTTGCATCCTTACAATGAACTTGCAAAATCTTCCTCAATTTCAAGGCTGCCACAACTGTGGCCATATAGATCACCATTCTCAAGTCTGCACAAATCCTTGGGTTAAAGGAGCTGATCCCAAGGAGCAGGCAGGAAAAGAACAGTCAGCCTAGAGGCAGAGACGCTATTGGTTGACAATTCTTCCCAGTCTCTTTCAATCCCTCCCTCTATAACCAACTCCAAGCCTGCTGATACTGAAGCTCTTCCTATCCTCCTGTTATTTCACAATATCTCTGACAACTCTGACTTGGACAATTATGATGTCAATGACCCTGACACGTACAGATACTCAGTTCTTGCTGTCCCCAAAACCATTACAGTCCCCTACAAGTTAAAATCAGGAAAGACTACAACAACTACTAATCCTTTGTCTTAGGCCAAAAAAGTTGTCTCTTGCCCATACCTCACTCAAGAAAAGAGATCCCCTGTGCTATTAGAGTCATCAGAAGAAGCCGCTGAAGTTGCTCACGCTGTATTCAAGAATATGTCAGTTTTGCTTCCTCTTCAAACTGTCTATAAGGAATTTCCAGGATTAAGATGCATGATTGAGAAGTGGGATAAAGAACTAGCAGAGGCTCAAGACATCCTAGCTGTCCTACCACCCTTTGGTTGTACTATTAATTGCGTAGAAATATCCATCCAAAAGGTGAAGATCAAGGCCATCTTGGATACTGGCTCTCCTGTTAACGTTGTCTCCTTGAAGCTTGTCAAGAAGCTCAAGCTTATTCCTGACCTTAATTATCACCAGTTGTATGGTACAGCTGAGCTATCTATGACTCACGCCATAGGAGCATATTCTGCTCTCCCTATGTGGTTTGGCAAGCTTCTCTTAGCTGTGCCTGCAGTTTTCTTGGAGAATGAGAGCTATGATCTCTTAGTTGGTACCCAGTTCCTTAGGGAATATAATGGGATCATCAACTAAAAAGATGATTACCTCTCTATTCTGGGGTACAAAGTCCCTCTGATCTTTGAAGAACCAGTTAAAGTCCCCGGGAAGCGCCTCAAGATGTGTGCTTTAGAATACATCACTGGTGTTTTCACTCTAAAATACTGTACCCACTCCTCCAACATGAAGTGTCCACCCATGGCTTGTCCTGCATCTGAGGGGATCTCTCTCCTGGCCACGTCCTCTGTAACCATCCCCCTGGCTCTCAAGCTATCTTGAACTCCCAAATATTTTATGAGCTACCTGAGTGTACATTCCTGGAATTTTACTCCCCTCCCTCACTAGGTTGCAATGAACCTTACCTCTGTCCTGGAATCCTAGATGTCTCCCATAAGGACCATGTTCAATTGCTTGTGGTCAACCTAACTGCTCTCCCCATAAATCTATCCAGAAGGCAGGTTGTTGGTTAAAGCAAATTACTGATTGCTCCTGATGTCTTGTCCCTTCATCCCTTTGGTATGTTTCAGGATTTTAATCTACCAGAAGACAAGCCCCAAGTCATATCCTTGTTTACTGCACAAGACTTCCCACAACTATCCCTGGTTCAGCAAAAGGAGGTGCTCAATTTTCTAGATCAATTTTCAGACATCTTTGCCAAAGTCAGTACCAACTATGGCCTAGCCAAAGGCGTTATCCATCAGATAGACACTGGAGACGCTCCCCCCTTCTGCACTAAACCATATTGCCACAGTCACGTGGAGGACGCCCAGGTGTCTAAAGAGCTCAAACAACTGTTAGACAATGGGCTACTGGCCCCTTCCCAAAGTCATTGGGCTTCACACTTGCTCATCCTAAAGAAGAAGGATGGGGGCCATTTTATTGTGATGGACTATTGACAATTGAAATATTTAACCAAGAAGGACTCTTATCCCTTGCCGTGTATTAATGATGCTCTCTGCCGTCTTGGAGGCTCTAAGTTCTTCTCTGCTATGGATCTGGAATCAGGATAATAGCAAGTTGACTTTTTGCCCAAGGACCGCCAAAAGGCCACACTAATTACATCTGAAGGACTGTTTGATCCTACCTGTATGCTGCAGGGACTCCGCAATGCCCCGGCTACCTTCCAAAGGGCCATGGACTCCATCCTCTGCGACTTGAAACTGTTGTTAAGGGTCTGGATGTATGAGTATTCCGGCTATTGCCATCACACCTAACATCCAGTCATTGACCAATTTGGTGCCTTTCCAATATACCATTTGGCATACTGTAAACGGCAACAAACCAATATCACATGACTGTCCAGGTATCCAGCAATTTTAACCCATCCAGCACATGACCAACCCTGGGTTTGATCCAACTAAAATCCCCGCCACAGCTAAATCTATATAAGTCTAAAGTATTATCCAATAAAATATACTTCTTCTCTTCCTAATTTTATATTCAAAGCTTCCCCAAAAGGAGCTCCTTATCACTGTCATGTGTCTTAGTATACTTAGATGATATAACAGTTTTCAGCGCTACCTTTACCAATCACCTGGATCATCTCAAAGAAGTGTTCATAAAGATTTGAAAAGCTGGCCTCAAGCTAAATCCATCTAAGTGTGCTTTCTTCAAAGAGCGTCTTGAGTTCTTGGGCCATAAAGTAACCCAAACAGGGATTTGCCCAATGACCAAGAAGGTTGAAGCTATCAAAAATGCTTCCACCCACCAACCTGCAAGAGGTACAAGTCTTTCTGGGTATGATGGGCTACTACAGGCAGTTCATCCCTGACTTTGCCAATACTAGTGAACCTCTAGTCTAACTGTTATGTAATGTCTCTTTTGAATGGACCGCCAGTCAGCAGCAAGCCTTTGAAGCCCTTAAGCAAAAACTCAAAGAGGCACCAATCCTAGTGTATCCTGACTATGATAAGGAGTTCATCCTATACACTGACGCTAGCAATCTTGCTATTGGGGCTATTCTGGCCCAACTAGACAACAAAAGTGTGGACCATCCTGTGGCTTATACTTCTTGTGTCCTAAACAAACATGAGAAGAACTACAGTGTGACAAAGAAAGAATGTCTTGCTGTGTTGCATGCAGTCAAACAGTTTTTCAAATATGTGTATGGTACTCATTTCACTGTTATCACTGACCACGCTTTGCTTAAGTGGTTATAACAGCTTAAGGAGCCAGAAAGACGACTAGCTAGATGGGCCCTATGCTTACAAGGTTATGACTTCACTGTGTTCCATTGCCCAGGGATTCAACATCAAAACGCTGATGGCTTATCCAGAATGCCCACCCTTGCTCTACATCCTGATGAGACTGATTGACTGTATGAACTTATTGGATATCCTTTCTCTTGGGAAAGTGAGACAGAAGAAGTCTGATTAGCCTTGTCCAAACTATCTGAAGATACACTCATTTGCGACAATCAGCTCTTCAAGAAAGTACAAGATAAATACCTGCCTTATGTACAACCCAGTCTTTGCCTCTTGTTGGTGTCACAAGCTCATAAAGGATCTGGGCATGGAGGCATTGCCAAGACTTTTGACTGGCTCCAGAAGAATTACTTCTGGGAGACCCTTTGCCTGTGATTTCAGACGTCATAGCTAGTTGCCACAACTGTCAGCTCCAGAGACTGCAAGCTGCCTCCTACAAGCTCAAACTAGTTCCCCCTCAGCATGCCTTTCACACTGTCAGCATTGACGCTGTAGAACCTCTCCCCTGCTCCTGCTCCTGCTCCTGCTCTGGTTGTTGCTTTATCCTAATTGCTGCTGATCACTTCAGCAAGTGAGTAGAAGCTTGTCCTACTAAGGACATCACTGCTAAGACAACTGCTGCCTTCCTGTTACAAGATGTTTTCTACTGCCATGGCTGCCCTCAAGTGTTGCTATCCAACAATGGGACTAGTTTCAACGCTAAGTTTATAACCTCTGTTGTTGAGGCCTTGGGGTCTCACCAGTCCTTCTCTGTCCCCTACAACCCTTCTATCAATGGGACAGTCAAGCGTGCAAATTCAACACTGGCTTCTATCATGAGGAAGCTCACCTACTCTGACGCGGCAAATTGGGATCTATACTTACCTGCTGCTCTCTTTGCATATTGCCTTAGCAAACATTGTGTCACTGGGATTTCCCCTTTAGCTATGCTGTATGGGCGTGAGACCACCACTATGTTACTCTTGGGGGGCCCCTACTCTCCTCTGATAAGGCCATGAATCCTGACAACCATATCAAAGATCTAGTCAACCGCATAATTGATATACAGGCCACTGCTTATACCTCTCCATATAAGACTAAGATGCTTGAGCTCTCCCCTGATAATGCTGGACGCTCCCCCTTGCCTGAGTTCAATGTTGGGGACCAGGTTCTTTACTATCAGCATAGAGTGGGAGGACGCGCTCATAAGCTAGACTCATTGTGGATTGGGCCCTTGGAAGTGACCTTCAAACAAGGGTCAGAGTATACTGTAAAACTCCTCTCTAGTGGTTGACCATTTGCTTGTGTACATGCTAAGTTCCTCTGCAAATACCACCCCCCTAAGGCCAATCTAGAGGGGGGCAATGTTGTGAATGCTGCCATTTTCTCATGTTTTGATTTTGCCTTTGGTGGGCTATTTTGAGGACAAATCTCTCTCTTTTGCCTTTGCCTCTCAAAATGAGTCTATATCCAAATTGGGAAATACAATTGTTTGGTTTCCTGACTCTACGCAACTCACTTGCCCCACTCATGCTTGTGGCAAGTGATCCTATTGTCCTGGTATTTTTTGAGGTATTGCAAACCACTATATATTAAATTTCTTATTCACCAATAAAATTAAGTTCTATTCAAATTTTTGTCTTTGTGTCTTCCAGTACTTTGGCGCCTCTCTCTAGCCACAAATAGTAGAGATTATTCATCCAGGGCCACAAGGTAATTGCATAGCCTTCCCTGCCATCTAACCAAGACTTAGTACAAATCCAATCCTAAGGTTAGGATTTCCCGTTGTGTGTCTGTGCCGCGCCTCAGAACACAACACAGGGCCTGGGTTGCTCCCAGGGGAACCTTTTGTCAAGGGGAAGGTGTCATGAATGCTTCTTTAAACATTCTTGATAACAATTTACCTTTAGTTAAAGAGGAAGAATTTTTTGCCCCTTCATCTGCTTCTGAATCTTCTAAAGGGAATGGGTTAGTAAGTATTATCGGCTCTTTATTACCTTCTGTTTTAAGTCTGGAAATGGCTTCTGAGCCATTGTTGTCAGCAACGTTTTTGAACCTGGGTCATTTTTTGATTTGGTTGAGATAGATCTATCTAAAACAAACGTTAATTCAACTTTGAACCAATCATTACCTTCCAACCTGGTCTCTAGCCAATCAATGCTTGACAACAACAATTCAAATTGTTTAGGATCTATGCCCGGTGACATTGGCAATAATGGTGAAGTGGGTGACCTTCTGTCATGATCATGATATATTGGCCAATGCCCTTCCCTCCCCAGGTCCCAGTGCACAATCTCCAAGCATTTTTCAAGTATCACTGTAAATTATGCCACCAGGCCTCTGGTGGCACAAAAGGCTAAGTATTCCTCAGTAATTATAAGTAGTGAGGAGGGGAAGCCTTCCTCACTGTTGACATCTTAAAATAAACAACTTTATTCCCAGGACCCATTATTTTCTTACAGGAATTATCTATTTATGCACCAATATAATTATTATGTTTGACTCCATTTGTGAATCTACTACATAATATAACCACACATATCTGTTCTCTCCTGGCTCTGCTCCTGTCCACTTGGTTACCCCACTTTGTGCCATTGACTTGGAGTTCTTCCACCCTCACTTCCTGGATCTCCCCCTGGCTGTTATAGAGGCCTAATTCTGGCTATTATGGAGAAGATCCCAACCACTCCCCCTTTACCAGAGACCCTTCCTGCTCAGGAATTCAGTAAGCTGGGGTTTGTTTACATTATAGTATTGGGGCTGGTTGTTCAAGTTGTGCCCCATACTGGAAGTTGGCGTCCTCTGGCTACTGCAGTCAACTACCTGGTCAGAATTACGCCTATTGTGTACATGGCCTTCCAGGACCTGCCTGTCTCCCCTGTGGGTTCCAGTCAGACTCTGGTATGGGCCATTACAGTATGTCAACCATATCAAAACTAGTAACCCTGGGTCCCTATTCTTCTTTGATTGTAGGGGCATCTTATATGCTTTTATTTTTGACCTCAGCTTACTACCTAAGACAGTATATGGCCAAGAAACAAGAAAAGAACAAAAGCCAAGAAGAAATAGTTGCTAAGCCATCTCAGGTCCAGACTGTGAAAATCTCCACCTCCAATCAGAATGCTGTCACCCCCACAAGCCTTCCTGACCTGCTGAAAATGGATTTGGCTGGCTTTAAAAAAGGAATGATAATGATAAATGCCTTTTTCTGTGCCCACCCAAGAGTTTCAGAGACAACACTCAGAATGTCATGATGGTGGCTGCCCAACTTAAAAATGACACTAGAGAGACCTTCTTGACATTCCTAGAGGAAGACACAGACCTCATACTATCCTACAACTAATTCTTGGAGAGAATGAACTCTGCAACTACCCCTGCTGGGGCTAAGATCCAAGCCTACATGGGGCTCATCCGCCTGACCCAAGGAAGAGACGACCTGGAGACCTATATACAAAGATTCCTACGCCTGGCAGATGCAGTCAAGATTCCTGACAGTATATCAGGTTTGCATTTCAGAAATGGTCTGAACCCGCACCATGCCAGCCTGATGAGACACCACTAATGCAACCTACCCAAAGACGAGCTCCTGGCAATTGCCAGAGGCATGGAATTCAGCCAACCACAAGAATACCACGCTGGTCAACCCCGGAACAACCAGACCCCTGGTGCAAGTAGGCTCTGTTTGAACATGACCCCCAAAGAGTACCAACACCACGTCAGAAGTGGGTTATGCTTCTATTGCCACCAGAGTGGCCAATTATCCAAGGATTGCACTAATTGTTCCAATGGAACACAAGGAGCCATCATTTCAGCAATAAACAATTCTTCCCGGACCTACCCTATCATTGACACTATTTTATGTTAACATGACCATGAGGTGAGCACTGTAGCCCTTCTAGACAGTGGATCAACCCTCAACTACATGGAACATAGCCTAGCCAAGAAACTGGGTGTACCAGTCCAAGAAAACTTCCAACTGGTAACCTTGGACAACAAGACAACAGACCTGTCACAAAAATGCAAATAGTCCTACTCCTTGAAGCTAAATGGGAAACTACTGCCTACCAGATTCTAAGTCATGGAGAAGCTCCCCAAACCTGTAATGATAGGCTTCAAATGGTAGGTTGACCACTAACTGAACTTAGACTATAAGAACTATCAGGTGACTGTCACTCATGAGAGCCAAACCTTAGAGGTCCCATGCTTGAACCCTCAGCAAACCCCAGAGCTAAGCAACATCACCATGGAATCTTGTAAAGCTGAGATTAAAAAGTTTTTGAAGTCTTGGGAGTCCGTCTTCTCAGAAGAAAAAGCCACTGCCTTCCTAAACACAGTCACTTCAACCACACTGTTGATCTCCTCCCAGAAACCCACCCTAAATATGGACCTGTTTACAGTTGCAATATGAAAGAACAAGTTGCCTTAAGAGACTACTTGGACAAGATGTTGAAGAAGGGATATATACGCGTCTCCAAATCTCTGTGTTTGTCCCCTTTATTGTTTGTTAAAAAGAAGGGCAGCAACCTACGTCTTTGTGTCAACTATCAGGACCTAAACAGCATCACGGTGAAAAACAGATACCCCGTACCCAATGTTGAAGACCTCTCAGACCAGCTTTCAGGAGCCAAAATATTCTCAAAGATTGAACTGAGGGATGCCTTTAACCAGATCTGTATCAGGCCTAGTGATGAATGGAATACCACCTTAAAGGCTAGGCAAGATCTTTACAAATACCTGGTTATGCTGTTTAGGTTGTGCAATGCACCCAGAACCTTCCAAACTATGGTGGACGTGGTTTTGGGAGGACTCAAGGACTAGTGTTGCGTAGCTTACTTAGTGTAAAGACCCAACAATAGGGGGGGTATTTTAGCTAAGTAGGGTACCAAGTTGGCCACTTGGAACCTGGTGAGCGCAGTCACAATGGGATAGACTGTTATCATCCATTAAAAGACCTTTTTGTGTGCGTTATAACGTCCAAAATTACCGGCAAAATACATGAGTATGTAGTATGCTAGGGTGTATATAGCTACAGACTGAGTGGAGTGGGGCAAGACCAGCGTGAGCCTGGAGTACTGATTGGAGGAGTTGAGCTGTGCTGTGCTGTCTCCTTGTAAAAGTACTTGCCAGTTGGATCATTGAATAGCCCATGCAGTTGATAGTGCTGGTGGTCCCCAATCCTAAGGCAGGCTGTAAGGAAAGCCAAAAAGATAAGGTGGTCAATCCTCTAGTCCTGGGGAAAGGCAGACAAAGCTTAGTGTCTTTAACTTTCTGAAGGGTAAAAATCTTGGTTGATTTATGTGATAACAATTGATGGATAATTTGCTCAATGATAGTACAAACTATCATCAAGTGATTGAGCTTTATTATATACTATCATCCTTGGTGGGGCATGAATGGTACAAAATATTGAACAGGGGACCCCAAACACTTGGTGTTGTCTGGAATTCCCTTTTGGGATTGGGATTGGAGAGGGTTGGCAAGCAATGAATTGTTAATCTCTGACTTTCATTGCTTTGGAGCTTCTTCAGGCCCTTTCATGCACCAAAATCTACTTCTGCAATTAATGCATTGAGTGATTTGCAGGGCAGCCTGTCAGTCCCATCCAAATTTGGGCAGCACTTTCCCCTAAAGTTAGGTTTGGGGAAATTGCTTTTTTTGGGGTTCCCAATTTAGCGGTTTCCCCATCCGGCAGGGGTAGACAGTCCAGCCGTAGGAGTGCTCTGTCCCCTGCTGGCTGGCTGGGTGGCAGTAGACGGCTGGCAGCTGGCTGCGCGGCCGTGCAGCCCACAGCCAGGGTATAAAACCCAAATTTAAAAATATTTGAAAATTTAATTTCCTTTCTATCCACTGGCTGTTTTGCGGCAGTTTCCCTAATCAGGGGGAGCTGCTGCAATTTTTTTCTTGGCTTTTAAGACCAAATTTACACAAAATGTTGTCTTGCAAAAGGTTGTTATCATTAATATTCCTGACACTTAGATGACATCCTCATCTACAGCTGCACCCCTGAGAAACATATCAAACATCTCCAAGCTGCCCTACAACACTTCAAGGAACACAAACTGTTTATTAAACTCCAAAAATATGAGTTCTTCCAAGAATAAGCAGAGTTCTTGGGGTACAATGTGCTAAAAGGGGATTTGCTATGTCACCCAACAAAATAGAGGCCTTGACGTCATGGCCTGATCCTAAGAACTGCAAGGAATTCAGAATCTTTCTGGGCCTGGCAAACTTCTGCTGGAAATTTATCCATATTATTTATTCTATTTGCTTGCGCTTGACCTGCCTGACCTCTGAGAAACATCTGTTTGTGTGGGATGACACCACCAGATCCACTTTTGAGTTGCTAAAGAACATCTTTATGTCCGCTCCTGTCTTGGCAATGCCAGTTTACAACAAACCCTTAATTATGGAGACTGACGCTTCTAACCTTGTATTGGGGGTGTTGCTTCAGGGGGTGCATGATAGTAAGCTTCACTCTGTAGCTTAATACTCAAGGAAGTTCACTCCACCTGAGCTGAATTATACAATCTACAAAAAAGAGATGCTTGCTATCATTCAGTCTTTGAAACATTGGAGAAGATACTTGTGCAACTCCAACCACCCAGTGAAAATCATGACTGATCACAAGAACCTGGTGTACTTCTTCAAGCTGCAACAACTAAACCAGCGCCAAGCTAGATGGGCCCTATTAATAGCAGATTATGACTTATCATTCAGCTACAAACCTGACAATATCAACATTGTACCTAATGCCCTGAGCCAAAGAACAGATGTCTTCTCTAGTGCCAAAGATATTGAGGAATTCAACACTAAATCCTTACTGTCTCCCAACATGATTGAACCAATGCTCCTGTTCCTAGGATTAGCCAGTAGAGGAGAAGAAATCCAATTAGCTCAGAATTTAGACAAGCACTACATCTTCATCATGAAAGACTTAAGGAAAGATATCAACAGCTTATACTAACAAACTGGTTACTCCCTACATGAAAACACCCTGCAGCTACATGGACGCACCTACGTACCAGAGGGTCCACTGTGCCTAGAGATACTGAAGGAATACCACAACTCTCCCATGTAAGGACACCCTGGGCGTACAAAGACACTCAAAGGAGTCCAGAGAACCTACACGTGGCCCAGGATGAAGCCAGAAATAAAAGAATACCTCAGTGGTTGCAAGACATGTGGACGTACCAAGCCTAAGAGAGGAAAGCCAGAAGGATTACTACAACCTCTTCAGATTTCAGAAGGCCCTTGGAAGTCAGTTTCTATGGACTACATTATGGAGCTACCCAATTCAAAAGGATTCAACGCCATCCTTGTAATTGTCAATTGTTTCACCAAGATGGCGCACTTCACTCCAACACCAAACCAAAGTAACAGCAAAGGAAACTATCACTCTATTCTGGAACCAAGTATTCATGAACCACAGACTCCCAAAAGAAGTGGTCTCAGACAGAGGCCCACAATTCACCTCCAAGTTTTGGGCCCAAATCCTAAAGGACTTGGGAATAAAAAGATCATTGTCTGCTGCATATCACCCCCAGAGTGACAGACAGACCAAGATAGTAAACCAGGTCCTGAAACAGTACTTACAATGCTACTTTAACTCAGAACAGAACAATTGGGTAACACACCTACCACTGGCTCAGATTGCGTATAACAACCAAGACCACAGCTTCACCTGTATGTCCCCCTTTAAGCCCAACTACGGATTCAACCCCACATGGGATGCCCCCACAGAGGAAGCTGACAACCCTGAAGGACAAGACTGGGTTAGCAACATCCAGTGTGCCAAGAAGAATGTGCCCAGAACCTGAGAAGAGCAGTGCAAGTATACAAGGACTTTACCAAAAAGAAACAAAGCCCTGCCCCCCAATTGAAGTAGGAGACCTTGTGTACCTCAGTGCAAATAACATCAAAACCACTGCCCTGTGCGCTAGCTTGAGTCCCAGACAAACAGGCCCTTACAAGGGTTTACAGTGTATTGGTGCCGTAGCGTAATGATTAGAATTGCCCCCTGTATGGAAGATTTATGATGTATTTCACCAATCCCTGTTATCAAAAAAGAAAGGACTTTCTCTCCTGCACCAGATAGTGAGAACAGCTCCCCCTCCCATCAAAGTAGGAAGCTTCACGGAACACAAAGCTGAAGCCATCCTAGGACACAAAATCTGATATCAAAAACCACATTTTCTGATCAAATGAAAAGGGTAACCAAACAAAGAGAATACTTGGGAACTGGAATCCAACCTGACAAATGCAACTACTCTGCTAAAGGAAAACAAATCTTGGAATAAAGAGTTGTGCTATGCAAGCTCAACTATGGAAGGGGATGATGTTGGGGCCCATAATGCCCTGGACAACCAGCTGGCCTGCCTGAGATAAAACAACCAACAGTGTGGAAAGAATTTTCAACTGCCTTCCTGGAAGGAAACCCCCCTTCCTGACCGCAAATGGCCAGGGGTTTGCAAGGCTCACGTGCCGCAAAACCCTGGTATTGAAATTAAACATGTGTTGTAACTGTGCTGTTTTAGCAGAATTACACAGGAAAAATATTTAGAAGATAAATAATAATCTTTATTGTGAGTTAAGGATTATATAGTTCATGTGAGTCAAGGATAACAGGAACATATTAGTGATCACATGGCTGGATGAAAGGAGGGGGTGGTTTGATCCTGGTAATGAGTCAAGCACCAAAACAAGGTATCCACTGTAAAGGATCATCATCTGTTTATGTTGTTGGATTTAGTAATTTGAGTTGAATTCCTAGTCTGGCTTCAAGTAACCAGATAATTGGATTGCGGGTCATAAACCTGCTTAGTTGGAACCTTGCTGGCGGGTTGAGCCTGCAGTTTGGACCCCCCAACTGAAGGTTGGCCTCCTCTGGGGGCAGGTTGTCAGGGAGGTTGTCAGGAGCCCAGGCGCTGTATTGAACTAGTTGCTGTTCTGTGGCAGGCAGGGAGGTTTTTTGTTGTTTTTGTCTTGCTTTGCAGGGTTGTAGGCAATCATGGTGTAGGGTCTTGTCTTGCTTATGTTTTCCAAGCCCTTGCACAAGGTAAGTGTTATTGTTGTTTACCTTTAGAATGATTGCTAGCCCCACTTTCTTGGGTTGTAGCTTGCTCTTGTCAACATTCATGACCCAAACTTTGCCCCCAACTTCATATCTACCGCAGATGGGGACAAATGTCTTTTGCAGACGTTCATTCACATTTTCTGTTTGCTTGCTGTTAGCCTCTATCACTTGAGGGTCTGAGCGTGGAGGGGCTTCACTTGGAATTTCCAGTTTAGGTCCTGTTAATGCTTGAATGATATTTGGCTGTGCGCTGTATACCAGTTCAAAAGGCTTTTTCCGGTGGATCTGTTCACTTGGGTTCAGCACACAAGTAGTGCAGTTAGTAGCTGCTTATACCAGTCTTCACTTCTCCTGGTGGTGAGTTTGGCTAAGGCTTGCACGAGGCTACCATTAAGCCACTCTACGCGTCCATTGGCCTGTGGGTGGTATGGTGTTGTGACGGTGTGTTTGACTCCATTTTTGGTGAGATAAACATTGATGTCTTGGGAGGTCAATTCTTTGCCTCCATTGATTATCAGGAGTTCTGGCTTTCTGAACTTGCTGATTATCTTCTTGCCAATGAATTGTCATACGTCATTGCCAGTGTGTGCCTTTACTGCTTAGGCTACTGGCCATCTTGTAGCAAAGTCAATGGTTGTGATGATGTATTTCTTGTCATTGTGTTTTCCTAGCATGGGGCCAAAAATTTCAAGAGCCCATACTTTGAAAGGCAGTTGTGTGCAGATGGGAAGTACTGACTTTGGTGGGGTTTTGCTTTTTGCAAACTTTTTGCATACCTCACATTGGTCTAGAACTTCTTGAGCATTGTAAATAAGGTTGGCCACCAGGCCTTATGTTTAAGAAACTCATATAGGGTTTGGCTCTTGGTATGTCCAAGGTCTCTGTGATAGCGTAGGATGGTGGTTACTTGCTGATGCGTGGGGATGTAGGGAATGGTTGTGCCGTCAGACATCTTTCTGTGTAGGGTCCCATATATGTCAGCAAAGAGGTGATCATTTTTGATGACTGCTTCTTTTATGTTGATTGTGCCCAGGGGGAAACCTTTGTCCTTTGTTGGTAGCACTAAGAGGGGCCAGTCTGAGTTAAGCCCATTCTCTCCTCTTGAAGCACAGACATACCGGCGGTACAGGACGTCTGTCATGGTGAGCTCGGCCCCAGGTTTGTACTGGATGAGCATGTTAAATCTCTTCAATAGATCCATCCACCGGGCTTGGCAGCGCAACAGATTTGCTTGAGTTTTGAAATAAATGAGTGACTTGTGATTGGTTAATGCTGAGAATTCTTCCTGGCATTCCAAGTAGCAGCGCCATTTGACTAGGCAGTGTACAATAGCCAACAATTCTTTGTCGCAGATAGGGTATCAACACTCACTATCTGTCAATTTTTGCAATTCATAAGCTACAGGCAGGAAGTCATCATCATTGTTTTTGATTTTTAGGACTCCCCCAATGGATGCATCTGAGGCGTTGGTTTCCATTTGGTATTCCCTGTCACGTTTGGGGTATTGTAGGATAAGAGCTGTTGTGAGCTTCTCCTTGAGGTGTCTAAAACAGAGACCACGTTGGGGGTCCACACACACTTGGACTTGGTGCCTGTTATGGCGGACAAGGGGGGTAGTCAAAACGCCACAGTCAGGTATGAAGCGTTGTACATAGGCCACCATTCCCAAGAAGGTGTGGAGTTTTGACTTATCCTTGGGTGGTGGCATCTTGCAGATGGGCTGTATCTTTTGACTGTTGGGTTTAATGCCATCCTTTGAGACTATATTTCCCAGGAAGGCTAGTTGCTCACAGAAGAACTGGCACTTGGAGGGTTTGGCAAACAGTTTGTGTTGTGCCAAGATAGCAAAGACTGCCTCTAGGTCTTTGTGGTGTTATTCCACCAAGGGGCTGTAGACAATAATGCCGTCTAGATATACTAGGGTGTGCTTGCCTATGTGAGGTGCAAATACTTAGTTCATGAAGGTTACAAAGGTGGACAGGACATTGGTCATGCCAAAGTTGAGCATCACACATTTTTAGGAGCTATATTTAGTGTGGAAGGCTGTTTTGGGGATGTCTTCCTCCTATATGCAAATCTGATTGTAGCCTGCCATCAGATTGATCTTGGAGAAGACTGTGGCCCCTCCCAAGGCATCAAAGAGGTCGTCAATCAGTGGCAGGGGGTAACAATTCTTAAAGGTAACTTTGTTTAGGGCGCGGTAGTCTGTGAACAGACGCAAGGTACTGTCCTTCTTAGCCACAAAGAATACAGCAGCCCCAAAGAGAGACTGTGAGGGGCCAATAAGTCCTTTTTCCAATGCTTCCTCAAGGTAGGCGCATAAGGCGTTGTCTTCATCTGGGGTCAGCCTGTAGATAGGAAGTGCCTTGGGTACAGCCTCCTTGAGTTGGATGGAATGCTGAATATGCTTTTCAGGGGGCAGCCCAGGTAGCGCTTCTTTGAAGATTTCTGGATGGTGTGCCACAATGTTGTGGTCCTGCAGTGTGGAAGTATCCTGGTGATCCTTGAAGTGTATGATCTTGTACTGGCAGGAGTCCCAGTCAATTGCCTTTAGGCTTTCCTTCTTGTCCTGGGTCTCTGTGATACGTACAAAGACGTGGTTGTGTAGCAGTTGGTCCACAGAGTCAGGGTAGATCTGGTGGTTGACACCTTCACGCTTGATGATCAACACTGAGGTTGCCCAGTCTACGTGAGGACTGTTCTTCCAAAACCAGTCTAGTCCCAGTACAAAATCAAACTTGGGAAAGTCAATGACAGGACCTTGAATGGTGGAGTGGAGATTCTCAAGCATGACAGAGAAGGGGGCAGTTTCCTTTGTCACAGCAATGTGGTGTTTGTCGGCCAGGACCACATTTTTAATCTGTAAAGGATTAGTGGCCAGCTTGAACTTATCCACAAAGCTACTGTTGACCAGGGTTTGGTCTGCACTTGAATCTAGGAGTGCTGAGCTTGTGTAACTGCAAAAGCGGAAAGGATAGGACATCAATTTATTGGGATGTCTGGCAATGATGTACAGTACCGGGTCCTCTGAGGGCACCTAGATCATTGGGCATTGGTCCACGTCCTTGGGTTGGTATTCATTATTGGGCAATTCAAGAGTTGCGTGGGGAGAGCTTAGCTTGCTTAGTGCTCTCCCCAGGCTTTCCCCTCATCTTGGTTACCTTGCATGGCGGTGATACGGAAATGGGTCCAGTTTGACTGGCCATTGTTTCCACTTCCCTGTCCATTGGAACCTGTGGGTTTGTGGTTGGCGTTGTTCCCATTGCCCCCAGGGGGTGGTTGAGAGGAGCACCTGCCTGGATGGGAATCCTTAGGTCTCTCTTGTTTCCCAGTTTGTTCTGCCTTCTCTGCTTCACAGTATAGGCTTTGCAGGTTGTTCACCTGATCCAGGTTTACATGCCTCATAACATGCAACTTAAGAGCGTTGTAGTACATGAGGTGTGTGGCTGGGGTGTCAAAGGCCATGTTTGATGGTGCACAAAGACAGAGTTCCTTGTAGGCGTGGGTGAGTTCCTTCATGGTGCCTGTCTGGGTCAGGTTCTTCACTTGGTGTATGATCATGAGTGTGGTATCTTTAAGTACAAATCTTGCCAGGAAGTCTTAATTAAAGGTATCCCAGTTCTTGTCAGTGTGCTCTTCATTCCACTTGTTGCACCAGGTACCAGCGTCATGGGTCAGGCAAATGGAAATTTTTGAATCCAAAATGGCTGTGGTCATTCCATCTGAGCCAGCTTGCTTTGAGCAGACTGGATCCATGTGGTGGTGTTGTCTTTTTTAGCGCCAGCAAAAGGTTCTAAGGCGGCGCTCTGTAGTCTTTGAGCTATGTAGGCAGGCATGATGGTTTTGTTGGCTGGTTGCGGCATTGAGGAGGGAGCCTGAAAGAAACCTTGTGCAGACATGGTGTTGAAGGCAGGTAGCAGGATTACCGTGTTCTGGTACAGGAAAAAGCCATCGGGTATGGCAGTACCAGGGGTGTACGGAGTCCAGTCAGGCGGGAGGCCAGACATGATTCTGTTGAGGATTTGTTGGCCGCAGCGTGTGCGGGCAACATGCGGAATTTTTCAAGATAAGGTAGGATGGAGAACCTACCTGTGCTACAAATGTCATAACTGTGCTGTTTTAGCAGAGTTACACAGGGAAAAATATTTAGAAGATAGATAATAATCTTTATTGTGAGATAGTGATTATATAGTTCATGTGAATCAAGGATAACAGGAACATGATTGGTGATCACACGGCTGGATGGTGAAGGGGGTGACTTGATCCTGGTAATGAGTCAAGCTCTAAAACAAGGTATCCACCATAAAGGATCATCATCTATTCATGTTGTTGGATTTGGTAATTCAAGTTGACTTCTTAGTCTGGCTTCAAGTAACCATATAATTGGATTTTGGGTCACAAACCTGCTTGGTTGGAACCTTGCTGGCGGGTTTAGCCTGTGGTTTCAACACATTAAATTAGGCCCATTTGCTATTGGGAAATGGCAAATTGGGAAAGCAATTGTTCAATTGTGCAATTGGGCGCTCAACTGCTTGCAGGTTCTAATAATAGCTGTGGCACCTTGGCATTCTGCAGCCAAACCCATGATAATGATATATTAGCCAATGCCCTTCTCTCCTCAGGTCCCAGTGCACAATTTCCAAGCATTTTTTAAGTATCACTGGAAATGATGCCAACAGGCCTCTGGTGGCACAAAAGGCTAAATATTTCTCAGTAAGTATAAGTAGTGAGGAGGAGAAGCCTTCCTCACTGTTGACATATTAAAATAAACAACTTTATGCCCAGGACCCATTATTTCTTGCAGGAATTATCTATTTTTGCACCAATATAATCATTATGTTTGCATCTATTTGTAAATCCACTACAAAATATGATTGCGCCTATTTGTTCCCTCTTGGTTCTGCTCCTGCCACTTTGGTTAAGCCACCTCACACCCTTGACTTGGAGTTCTTCCATCCTCACCACCTGGATCTCTCTCCTGGCTGTTATAGAGGCCCGGTTCTGACCATCATGAAGATCTCCTCCACTCCCCCCTTACCTAATGTGCCTCCTGCTGTCAGGGACCCACTTGGCAGGGAACAAGTTCCCTAATTGATGGGCCAAGGCCCCAAAGTTAAATCCTGCTATTACCGAGCCAATAGGCACAGTGACCATTGTGAGGTGTCCTAGGTAAGTGAATCTTCTGAACATAGAACTGAACCAACCAAGTAAGTAGTACCCCACCACGTACGTCAAGAGATAGAAGGAGGCATAAGGTCTAACCAGAGCAGGTCTGGCAGGAGGCGGAGTGAACAAACAACTATACTGGAATTTACGTTCCCAGTGGCCGGAGGGGTACTTGAACTATCTGCAGGCAAGGTATTCCTTTTGATGGGCGTCATCTGGAGAGGAGTTGTACCAGTCAGTTGTAGGTGTTGGGTTTTCCAAAGCTGATACCACTGGCAAGAAGGAAGCTAGAAACCAGAACAGGAATAAAATTCCTCTCATGGCTTCAAAAAATAGTTATCTGAAGTTGAGTGAGTATCAGGTATAGGATAAAGTCTTTATTGTTGGAACAAAGAGAAATGCTGAAAATAACTCACTTAAATACCCTCAAAATGAAGGCTGGGAAATTTAAGTGGTATTTTAGAGAATAAGAGGTATTTTCATGAACTTGTGATCAAAGTAATACCTTTTTTCAAACCCTGATGAAAGTGGAGCTTAATAATATGGATGATTATATGGTTGAAACAGTGGATCCAAGAATAAGCCATAAGGCTGTACATAATTAAGCAGAGTGTGGCAAGATAATCACTTAAAACTAAGTACAGAGCTTGGCTCAAATATAGGCTCATTTGATTTAAGAGCAGCAAGGAAGACAATGGCAGCCAATCAGGTCGCAAGCAGTAAGTAACATTGTTAAGTGTATTATTAACCTTTTCAAAAACTGATTCAAAGGCCAGAGCAAAAGTTGAATGAATAGCATCAACATAAATAGATAAAATAAGTTGAATAGTTGAGTCTGTATTAACGCTGGGCCCTTATTTAGGGTTCTGAGTTTGGTTTCCGTTAATCTCCTTTTCCGAGTACAAACTGACCCCAAATATCTTGTTGTTGTGTTGTTTTGAGATGAAATTCTTGCAAAGGTTGACAATAAAATTAATGTAGTCAGGGGAAGAATCCCTGACACCTGCCCAAGACTTCAGTAAGTTGGGGTTTGTCTACATTACAGTATCAGGGCTGACCAATAAGGTCATGTCCCATACTAAAAGTTGGCGTCCCTGGATCATTGCAGTCAAATATCCTGTCAGGATTTCCCATTGTGTACATGTCCTTCCAGGCCCGGCCTGCCTCTCCTGTGGGAGTCCAGCCAGACACCAGTATGGGCTGTGGCACTGCTAGCCGCTGGCTATCCTCTGGCTATCCTCAAGTCCCCCAAAATTTGGCCACCAGAGGATCACTGTACAGGTAGACTTACTTATCTTGCATCACTCCTGGTACAGGTAAAGGGGATTTACCAGGGGCAAATCCATCAGCCTTTGACCGTACTACAGTCACTGCTGAGCGTTTAGCCAAATAAATGCTCCAAAATATAAAGATGTTCTGTTTTTACTGTTTATTACATATAGATAGGTTTTTTTGGAATTCTTAAGGGAAAGGTTCCTAGAAACTGGATATCTATGTTTAATAAAAGAACAGAATATGGATGTTTACTTAGGTTAGGCTAACTAAACAAATTGAGGCAAGATTGGCCAAATCAATCTTGGAGACTAGGTGTCTCAAATGGATTAGTTAATCAGGAAGATTAATTAATAAATATGGGATATAATTAATGAGAATTTAATTATATTAAAATGGCCTTGAATTTGTCAAGAAGTTTGGTTAAGGTTAACCATGGGAAAACCCCCAGAATTTGGGTTAAAAGCGCCGTGTTGGTGAATTTATTGGGTTAGAGGCACCGCCGCGCCACCTAATGAATTCAAGATGCGCTGAGGCGCTGCTATCAAAATTTTCTCAGGCGCTGGGGCGCCGCCTGGGAAAATTGCTGGGCGCCGCAGTGGCACCTGGTTCAAGTTTCAAAGCAGTTTAATGGATTTTAAAGGCAAAAAACCATTAAATGCAAAAATAACTAAATAAAGGCAAAGATGCCAAGGAATTCAGGTTTGATAAGCTGTTTCCCAGTTGGAACACTGATAGCTGAGTTTAGGATGTGCAATCCACAGGGTTTTGGAACTGGGAGCTGGGGAAGCTCCATGCCAAATTGGTACATTGGGTTGAATGGAGTCAGGTGACTTTTGCCCATTGTAGGTCAATTCTCATAGGTTGAGAATTGTTGGTGATCTTTCAGGTAAAGATCTATGTTGGATGACTTGAATGTCATAGGCCATGTGACACAAATCATTGGTTGATTCAGGAACCAGAGGGGTTTTCAGCTGTGTATGCCCTGAATGGTATATAAGCAAAAACAGTTAAACATTAATAAAATATATTCATTGTCAGTTTTGACGCTTTCCCCTCACCTATTTTTCAATTGTCATGCCTTCTTTGTTAAAATTTGAGAGAGCCAAGTTTGGTGTCCTTTGTGTGGAAACTGCTGCAGCAAGAAAGGAGGTTCCTACAAGTACATTGGAATAAGCTTGGACCAGCCTGGAGGTCACTAAGACTGTTCCTGCTGAATCTTTGGTAGAAGTAAAGGCTGCATTTGAAGAGCTGTATTCCAATTACTTTGCAAAGGAAGGGAATCCCGTCCAAGGAAACTGAATTTATGCTTGGGATGCTTGGAACTTGTTGGTATGATGGGATGAAATCTTGCAACAAGTAAAAGAGATGGCAAATTGTGAAATTGAGGCGTTGAGGGCACAAGAGGAAAAAAGCGTTGAAATCATGGCTCGTTGGCAGGATGACAATAAAGTGTTATCCAAGAAAATTGCCTCCCTGAAGGCAAAGCTCCTCAAAGCTTTGTCCCAGGAAGGTAACAGCAATAAGAGTCAAGGGCAGGATAATGGCAGGATGGACTGGTTAGGCCTGGATCTGTCACACAGCCCAACCTCAATCTGAAACCACCAGTAGATGAATCAAGGATTACCTGCCAGTAAATCTGACCTTTTATCTGCCAGTGAATCTCCTGAAAATTACACCAGGAAATACCAAGTTGCTTCATCTGGTTATTCCAACAACCAAGGTTAGGCACCAGCCACCCTTGCATCCAGCAGGTTTAACCTCCCATCAAGGAAGGTCTTTGCTGCAGAAGCAGATATAGGCTCCCCAGATATTGTAACGCCCAGCAGCCAAACACTTGGCTCTGTGGAACACCCAACCAGCGCCCACCAAGAGGCCAGCTCTACACAAGAGGCACAATCCTGCTGCTTTTTGGAACACCACCCCCAGTTGCAGCCAATCAGGTCCTTGCAGGTATTGTAAGTGTGCCTTATTAGCAGAGTTACATGTGGAAATGATTGGAAGCTAGATAATTATCTTTATTGAGTTATGGGATTTATATAGTTGGGGTGGATCATTATAGGCGGAAAAATATTAGAACAATCACCCAGCTGGACTGGGAAGGGGCAGTGTGATCCCTGTATTGAGCAAAGCGGCAGATTGAGCTGGCCGCCCAGCTGGGATTGTTGTGGGTTCTTGTTAGGGGTTGGGTGATTTGAGCCGGATTGCACCTCTGGCTACAGGTAATGGGGAGGTTGGGTCAGGGGTCACAGAAATTCTTGCCCAGAGCTTTGTCAGGGTTGACCCCTTGTTTTTTCACAGGTCAGGGGATTGGGATCACAGCAGGGGCTAGAGGCCCACAGCTAGACAGAGGGTGATCCACACCCCCCAGAGAGGTAGATATACTACAGTTCTTGGGAAACACAGATAATCATTTTACATCTCATACAATAATCCAGGCATACCAAGTAGGCCACAGAACTATCACGGGAGGAGAATATCCCTGCACTGTCCCTTTGAAATTGGCATCAATGCTGGGGACAGGGATTACATGCACCTGTCATAGACAGATAGGGGTAAAAGTACAGTTGAGCAACTGAAGGGGGCCATCCTGCCAACTCCATCCCTGATCATCCATTGGCTTGGTATTCAACAAGCATGCGTAACCAATAAATCAAAGGTTTGCATAATTTTGTCCCCATACCCTGGATGTCTCTGATCTATAAGCGCGTCAAAGTTTATCCCGCAACTGCACAGTGTGCAGATATGATCCATGCGGTGTAGAGGGCTTGTGATCTGCACTCTGGGTCCAGTTATTCCTGCTTACCTGCTGCTTGGCCATCTCCTGCTTGATGAGGTCACTATATGGCATAGGAATGTTGGATGAATTACATCCAGTAAAAAGTAAGGGAGAAAGATCTAGTCTATTTTATAAGAAATATAAGGCTTTCATCAACTTAGGATGAGGAATAATGCTAAAATAGGGGTTATCATAGCATCAACAACAGGGCTGTTGATACTATGCTAGCTTAAACATATAGAAGATGTTGGTGTTCTTTGCATGCAGTGTAGCTAGGGGTTGGGGGTGCAGGATAGCTATACCGCAGCAAAGATTTTAGGGGTAAAACCTTGGGCAGGTTTGACCAACCTTGATCTATGTATAGCTGGAGATAATCTAAAGCGTACCCTACGCTCAGCCAGGGTTATGGATGGTAGGGCTGGATTCATATATGTACTTGGTTCCCCTGGCTTGTCCTGGTCAAACTCACCAGAGGTCTGGGTATGGATAGTTGTTGGACAGGATAAAGTAAACAGGTTGATTGGAAGTAAAGGGGGATCTACCTTGAAGTTACCTGTTGCTATTCTGAAATCTTGACATTTTGGTGGAGTAAATATTGTTAAATCTGTAGTAGATGGGTCTTGAAGCATATATCTGCTATTTCTAAATCTTCATAAGTTTTTTAGTCCATATTTGAATTTTATGGGGGAGTTTGCCTAAATATCCTCTGGATCTTATTTTTTCCCAAGTAAAGGGTTCAGTGTATATTTTTGCCTATAGCTTTGGCATGCAGGCAGTTTAAACTATGATGGTTGCCCTCCAGATAGCTGCTGGTCCTGGGCCACCACAAGGGAAAGGGTGATATGATGTATTCAGGTATAGTTAAACAATTGTTGGGTGTGGCCCAGAACCATGATCTAGCTGGAGCTAGTAAATGCAGCCCTGGGAATTAGTGCTGAGCAGTAGTTTGATAGCACCTGGTGAGGGTTTTCTGTATCTGGAAGAAAAAATGAACCTTTTGGAAGGTGTCTGGTTTAGAGAAGAATCTCAACTTGGACAGTCCAGGTTTCAAGGGGGTTGCAGGGTTTGGTCTGGGGACTGTAGAATTGATCTTTGTAAGTTGAATTTCTTTTGATAGCAATACAGGTTGAGTAACACAGTTAAGCCCATGTGAGAAAATTGATGTAGAGAAAGTTGAACTTTATTTATTTTGGCAGCTATTTTTGATTGATTTGCTTGCTTCTGGTTTATTGGTGATGCCTTCTAAAGACCTATTAGAGACCTGGGTGTGCTCAAGTTGGTTGATCCCAAGAGGTCCTAGGTTTGATCCCTGTTGCTTTTGCTTGCTCTGACTCTATATTTTTTATCATTGGACCTTACCTGCATTGTGTAATTTTGAGCATGGATAAGGATAGATAAATCTAATTAAAACTAAAAATATTTGATCTTCCCCCAGTATGATGTAATTGTAATTTTTTAGACCTTACCCTAGCTGGATTTCCAGCATGGACCGGTCAGACAATCCAGCAAATGATGTGACAGTGTTAAATTGACCCTCCTATCCCCAATTCCCTTAAGCCACAGTTCTTTTCTACTGCTGTTTCTGACTTTAATAAAGTTATTTTTTAAAAAGTGTGCCCAAGTTGGTTGAGGCATTCCAAATTGGACCCAGTGGACCCAGGCTCAATTCCTGGGACTTTTGCTTAGCCCTGATGTATATTGATGTTCTCACTGGACCTTACATGTAGTTGGAGTTTTGTGACATGGACTGGCTAGACAATCCAATGAGAAACAAAGCATTAAATTTCCCCCAATTGTGTAATAAGTTTATAATTGGACCTTGCCTGTAATCAGAGTTTATCAGCATAGGCTGTTCAGACAATTCAATGATAATGAAAATGCATTTATTGACCCCCTATCCCCACTTTCCTAAGGCTGCGGTCCTTTTACTGATGCTCTGATAAGCTTTAAATAAAAATCAGGTTTATTTTTTAAAGAAGTAAGTACTTAATTGAAATTCAAAGGCAAGATTTTATTAATCACTGCTTATCAACGGTTCGAGGCATTCCATGAGCAGCGAGAAGTGGCTTTGGGGGGAGCTGAAGCTGGGCAGGATGACCTTATCAAGCGTAATGCTGCGGTACGAGACGACAGAGTCGGAATCAAAGTAAGCCGTGTCGAGTACGAGTGACTTGCAGGTAGCAGCAACCACTCTGAACTGGGAGCTGCAGTTCTTTTTGAAATTCTTCAAGAGCTGGTATCTGCTTCCAAGGATGAGGCTTCTGTACTCTTGAGCTTGCTCAGCGGTAAAGGGGATGGTACCAAAAGAGCGGGAGGAGATGGATTGCTGGGTGGATACGTACTGCTGAATGAGCTCCCATTCATGGTTGAAATGTTCCATGACCACTTTAGAATCAAGGGCTGCAACGTTCCTGGGCTTGTTGAATAGCGAATAGAAGTTGGAAGCGATCTCACACTTGGGGGGCTCAGGTGTAGAAATAAAGATGGATGTCACCCGTTCACTTAGTGACTTGGCCCGGGTGAAGTTGTTTTCGGAAAAGGACAGCAGATTCAAAAGGGGGATATCGGATTCTTTTATCGAAAGCTTCTCCTTCCTGCCAGGAATAGATGCTGATCTCAAGGTCCCTGCCGCCACATAAAATATCTTCTTGGTTGGTTCGTCGGTTGACATGTTGACTTTGAACTTTGCAA
The DNA here is from genome assembly GCA_014839935.2 of Entomophthora muscae. NCBI lineage: Eukaryota > Fungi > Entomophthoromycota > Entomophthoromycetes > Entomophthorales > Entomophthoraceae > Entomophthora > Entomophthora muscae. The sequence continues at coordinate 68,779 of QTSX02006625.1, forward strand.
TAAAGTTGCTCTGAACCCTTTTCACATTCCTTGCCTTGATGTACTTGCTGGCTCCATACTTTGGCAATATTGCCGTCAGATCCACACGGGACGGAAGCTTCAAGCCAAGCATGAACTGAGATGCTACCCCACTTACACCCACAATAAACAAGACGAGATTCATGTTCTTTTCTAAATACTTGGTTCACTTATATCCCTTACCATCGCCTCTAATCACCTGCCAAGCATCAACTACTTTTATTCAGAAATCAATAACCGATCCACTTGGCACCATGTCTCATGATTCTATGCCAGCAAATAATCCCTTAATAATTACCAATTATATAATACCAATTCAATTATTCCAAATCTCCTCACTATTTATCAACCCATCCCGATGAAAAGTCTTTACAAACCAACCAATAAACCTTCGCATCGAGCCACAAAGTTAGAAAACTTCTAAACTTGATCCAATAAACCTAGCCCTGAGACGAATAATTATTCAATATATCCAAATATCTAATTGTGGCACTTACACAATTCCCTTTATAAATCCTTAAACTTAAAACACTCCATCCAATCAGCATTGTTCATCCTCACAACCTGTCCCCAGCACAACCGAGAGGTATATCCGACCTTTGAATCTGCACAAAAATATCCACTTGGGAAAGCTCCTAGTGTGATAGCGAATTCGAATATTCGCTAAGCTTGACCATCCGAGCTATATATCTACTAGGTGGTCGCCCTGTCCAAGGACACATAGAATTAAATACAATATTTCAATTCAATATAGTTTATTATATTTTTAGACTGGAATTACTTATCATATGTTAAGGTTAATTTTTTATTTAAATTCTTTCTTAAAAGATCATGGTGGGAATTTTGACCAAGCAATGATACCAATTATGACAGAGCTCACAGATATGAATTACAGCTGCCAAACAACATAAATTGGTAGTATAAGACACATACATATTGGTCCAGCAGTAGTCTGCTGACCTGAACCATCAACTAGCCAATGGTAAGTGCTGCTGTGGTGCTTAGTGACAAATGATTTGCCGCTGCACCATTTTGGAAAGTTACAGGCGCCACCTAGCAAAAAAATTAAGCGCCAAAGTGCCAAACTACTTTTACATCAAGTGCCGCTGCACCAACTGAAAATTATTGCAGGCGCCAAGGCGCCACCTTACTTTTGCATCAAGCGCCAAGGTGCTAGGTTCAATTCCCCACAATCTCAAATTCCCATATTAATTACATTATTAAGTATTGAGCTTGAATTATGTCAGGAAGGTAGGAAGTGATCCTGAAGTAACTAAATTATCACATGTTAGCAAGGGCTACCTGTGTTGGGTGAAGATGAAGATATTCTATTGGTTGATGTGTAATAAGTGCCAAACCTAGATTAATAATTACCCAAATTAGGGGTGTGTTAGAATGTCTTAGAAGACATTGCTAGCAGCCCAGGGATTGATCTTGTAGAAGGTATAAGAAGAATTAATCAATTACCATAAAATCATCTTTGATCTATCTTTATTCTGGTTGACCTTTGTATTAATCTTTAAGTGCTTCTGCAAGATAATAACCCATTTCCAGACAATAATCATGTTTCCATTTGATCCTGGCTCTTCTAATACAATACTACTCATATCCTCACATATGACTGTATTCAAGCAAATGCCCTGTGCCCTATAATCTTAAATAATTGTGGCGCTGTAATGCAAAAAAATTGACAGATCATTTTAATCATAACTATTTAAAATTAAATTTTTATATTCCAAGTATAAGCAAAGAATAATGTATAAATATAAATAAGCAGAAATTTACAATTAAGCTTAGTAAAGCTAGAAAAACAATTAAAACTTATATTCTTTATTTTTCTAAACTCTTTCAAAAGATAGAGCTGATCTGTAGCTTTAAAATAAGCTATCAGGTATTAAGTCTGGCTCAGTATTCACAGAGATATGTTGTTTCTAGTTTTATGTGTTTTTAGAGTGAATTTAAATGAATCAAATTAAGTCTATGTGAGAGAGGGGGGCTAAAATAACTAAGTTTGGCTCCCATCCTGGTAAAACAAACCACCAGGATGCCATCCAGTGCAGAACTGGGATGGCCGCTCGGAGGGGGGACCACAGGGAGGACACCAGGGACAACTGAGGGAAGTAGGTGTTCAAACCTATCAGTATCAGGCCATTGAGCAACCAAGGAGTACGGGTAGGAGCGGGAGAGGACACCTTGGAGGGCCTGGGGGGTACTGCATGCCTCTGGACCACTTTGGGGAGGGGAGGCATGGGAGGCACTGCTTCTTCAGAAACAGGTGAAGTAAGATCCACAGTGTCCAAGTCCAAATCATCACATGTCAGGCTCTTGACCACAGCCTCTCCAGAAAAGAGAAGACTGCTGGAGAGGTCCCAGAGACTAGCAGGGTCTCTACCTACCAGACGGGCTGATGCAGTGATTTTTCCCCATAAATCAGGGGAGGTGGACCACAGAAGCAACAAGAACAGAGCCAAGGAAAATACCAAAAATTTAAGAGCTGGGAGTATCATAGGAATATTCCTCACAAAATTTGGAGTAGGACAGTATATTTTTCAGATGAAAAATCAGGCAGAACAGGGGCTGGTAGGGTATACTTAGCAAAATAGAACCAAACTGTAGCAGAACAGGTCCTGAGAGCTTTATGATGATTATGAGAGGCTTGGCAAGAACGGCAAGCAAGAGCGGGTTCAAAATCAAAAATTTCAATAGAAAATTCAAAATAATAATAGGTATTATAAAGAAAATCAATTGAAAATTTGAATTTTTGAACTCTGTTTCAAAAGCAAGAACGGGAAAGACAACTACTAGATGAATTGATACTAGTATAGTGACCCAGAAGAGAAGCCGGGTTCAAAACCGGCTGGCAGAAGGTAAGCTTGGAACAGAAACTAACACCACAATCTTTAGGCTGTAGGAACTCAAAACTGGGTTCCAAACAAACACAAATATAAAAATAAAGTGCAGATGGTTCCAAACTTTAATATTATTGGAAAATAGACAAGCAGGGGACTAGAAGTCCCCTTGCTTGCATAAAAGGGATGGGCTGCAAATAAGATGGGTCACATGACAGTGGAACTAAATCCAATTGGCTGGAGGCAAAACTTTGCTAGGCAGGGGCTGGGAGACTGGAGGGTTTCATTCCAATTTCCGCAGTTAGATCTGATTGGCTGGAGGAGGCACTGGTCATTTGGAATTCACTTGGGTTGCTCAGTGTTAATGTGGCAACCTCTGATTGGCCAGCTCTAATGGTTTTTAGAAGTGGGCAATACCAAGCTAATAAGTAGTCTAAATTAACCAGTGTTTCTTCCCAGGAGGGAGCAACCAAAGGCAGAGGTTCCGCAGGGTAGGCCAGCACAAACCTCTCATCTACCGTGTGAGCTAAATCATTTAAAGAATGAAGGGGTTTGGCAGGCGTTTTAGAATCTTTCTTGGTACAACAAGGGAAAATTGAGCAATCCAAAGCCAGAGGTGGCAGTGAATTTACAGTCTATGCCTTTGATTTTGGTGTGCGCCCAATTCCAGCATTTACTATATATCTGAGCATCTAGAGCAGCTGGAGCTATCATGTTTGGTGTCATTTTGATCAGAATCATCTGAAAAATATATTTACTGTTGCAACTGAGATTACTCCCCCACCCATTAACATACCTCACAATACATAGGGGCACTCAATGAGTTGCCCCATGGCATGACAAACATTATGGGTCAATCTGAGTGCAATTTCAAATTCCAGGTACTGTATCCTAATTAGGAGTGCTGCCAATTCAAAATGCTGATCCTTTGCTCAAGTTATTCCCAACCCAAACCTTATGTTAAACCTGCCACTGTGCCACCCCCTGGTGGACTTGTGGCTTCTTGATATAGTATATAGCCATAATATTCTCTAAATAAAGATCATATCATTTCTATTCTTGTACTTTTGATTTGGACTGTTGTCTTACCCAATCTAAATACAAACTATATTTGGTTCAGTTGCAACAGTGGTAGCAACTGTAGGTTCAATTAACAGCCTACCTATAAGAAAGTTCCCCAAGAAAAGACAAAGTTCTAGCCATATGGCTACACCTCACCAAGAAACTTTCCTCCTCATCCCTGATGGAGACATCCCCAAGGGGTACATTATATACCAGGATCAGTTAGTGCTCACCAGTGTTTACAACCAACTCTGCCTGGGAAAATGTGACATTAGTGTCACCCTGCCCCAGTCAGATCTATCACACCACATGCTGAACCTACAGCTGAAATCCTTCACAGGTGGCGTGGAGGGGGCTAACATAGTAAGTTGGCTACACTCCACATAAACCTGCCTCTGCATCTATGATTTTCTGAGTCTATGTGGGTTGCCACTATGCCATGACGTCTCACTGGACCTCCTGCAATATGGTTTACCAATCAGGCTGGTCAAGAACATGAGGTCACCTGGGCATTGTTCAGGGATGCTGCAAAGTCCCGCTACAGTGAAACATTTTCACCCATCATGGTGGGAACTCCCCTCTCTGGCCATTAAAAAGACTGGGTCCATTCCTGAATATCTTGCTGCTTCTCCTGAAGCCATCACAGAAGGAAATGCAATGCTACTCACCCTCATTGCCAATGGGTTAAACCCTTATATCTGCAAATAGGTACCTGTAGGGTGTTGCTCCTCCATCAATGATTGCTACAAGGCCATTGTGGAAGCAATCAACCAAGCCACAATGGTCTATCACAGATCCAATGATATATCCCCTCAACCTAGCCCTGCGCCTTGCAGCACCCACAATCAAGTAGGCTGCTGCCAGTCCCGTCAGCAGGAGAATGACAATAAGTGCCCTTATGAGGGGGGAGCTTCAGCTGGCACAAGTTGAAGATTAAGAAAGGCCTGGGGGTTGTAGACATGAGAGGCTCTGCAAACTGCTGGACCCACACTCTCAATCTCTCCTTGCCAATAATCCCTGTGACTATAGCGTACATGAGGAGGAAACCTTGGACATATTCCAAGTCCATAGTGACAACCCTGTCCTTCAAGCCATTCATCAAATAAAATCACTTGCTTGATCTATCCCTTTTGCTTCTGTGGGAACACCCACAGGCTCCTGGTGAATACTAGGGCCAATCATACCATGGTCAATCAAGGATTTGCAAACTCCCAGCAGTTAGACTGAGTTCCCAGCCGCTTCAAGGCAGTACAGGTGACCAACTTCTGCAGAGTAGCCATCACCCATGATACTGCTCCCTTCTTAGCAAGAATGGGGAATGTACAGGTTAGGCTCTCTGGCCCAATAATGACCGGGCTCAGCCACAAGGTCATTGCTTGAATCAACTGGCTATGCCAAAAATGCCCTATATTAGCTAATCCACCTCTGCCATCACACTCATAAGAATTGGTGTTGGGTTCCAGTTCTATCTAATAAAAATAAAAAAGTTGCCTAACAGCACTGTCTTTGTCTGTATTGTCAAACAGGGCACCTACAGTTTTAAAGGGGGATTGGGGTTAGACCAAGGCTTGGTCAAAGTTATTAGATCTGAACCTTCCCCAACTCCCTCCTGTAATAGCTTGCTACTGGCTCTTTAGGAACTGTTTGCTGAGTTTGAGGGCATGTTCAGCAATACGCTGGATCAACTGTCATGAAAAGATATCCAGAATGGTGTGCAGCTGCTGGGGGTACTGTTCAAGGCGCGCCCAATGTATTGTATAACACCCAGGGAGGACATAACTCTCTTCCAACACCTTGTAGATGCTCTGGACAAGGGATTCATCTGTTGGTTTTCCCTGTACAGAGTGGTGGTCTTCTTTGTAGCTAAGAAGGACAGTACACTCCATATAGTTACTGATTGCCCCGCCCTAAATGAAATAAAAGTCTAAAATAAATACCCCCTGTTGTTGATTGACAACCTGTTTGACACACTTGTAGGTTCAAAGATCTTTAGTAAGATCAATCTCAATGCAGGGTACAACCAGGTCCACATTGCGCCAGGAGACAAGGCAAAGATGGTCTTTCATACACACTATGGGCCATTCAAGTGTTATGTCATGAACTTTAGAATAACTAACGCTCCCTCCACCTTTGCAACTCTTGGAAATAAGGACCTTAATTATTTAAGTGACAAGGATGTTTTTATGTACCTGTCGTGTTCTGAGGCGCGGCACAGACACACATTGGGAAATCCTAACCTTAGGATTGGATTTTTATTAAGTCTTGGTTAGATGACAGGGAAGGCTATGCAATTAGCTTGTGGCCCTGGATAAATAATCTCTACTAGTTGTGGCTAGAGAGAGGCGCCAAAGTACTGAAGACACAAAGACAAAATGTGAAAGAACTTAATTTTATTGGTGAATTAGGAAAAGGAATATATGTGGTTATTGATACCACAAAACACTACCCAGACGGTAGGATCACTTGCCACAAGCATGAGTGGGGCAAGTGAGATGTGTAGAGTCAAGAAACCAAACAATTGTACTTCCTGATTCAGTCATCAACTCATTTTGAGAGGCAAAATCAAAAGCGGGAGTTTTGTCTTCAAAATGGCCCACCAAAGGCAAAATCAAAACATGGTGATTAGCGGTATTCACAACATTGCCCTCCCCTAGGTTGGCCTTAGGGGGCGGTACTTGTAGAGGAACTTGGCATGCACTCACACAAAGGGACAATCACTGGAGAGAATCTTGACAGTGTACTCAGACTCTCTCTTAAAGGTCACTTCCAAAGGCCAATCCACAGAGAGTCTAATTTATGCGCGCGCCCACCCACTCTGTGTTGGTAGTAAAGAACATGGTCACCAACATCAAATTCAGGCAAGGGGGAGCGTCCAGCATTATCAGGAGAAAGATCAAGCATCTTGATTTTGAATGCAGAAGTGTAGGAAGTGGCCTGGATATCAATTATACGGTTGACTAGATCCTTGATGTAGTTGTCAGGATTCATGACCTTATCAGAGGAAAGCATGGGGCCCCCAAGAGCAATGGAGCAGTAGCCTCTTGCTCATACAGCATAGCAAAAGGGGAGTACCCAGTGATACAATGTTTGCTAAGGCAATACAAAAAGAGAGCAGCAGGTAAGTATAGGTCCCAGTTGGCAGCGTCAGAGTAGGAGAGCTTTCTCATGATGGAGACCAGTGTTGGATTTGCATGCTTGACAGCCCCATTGGTAGAAGGGTTGTAGGGGGCAGAGAAAGACTGGTGCAACCCCAAGGCTTCAACAACAGAGGTCACTGGCTTGGCGTTAAAATTAGTCCTATTATCTGAAAGCAACACTTGAGGACAGCCATGGCAGAAGAAAACATCCTGTAACAGGAAGGCAGCAGTTTTCTTAGCCGTGATGTCTTTTGTAGGACGAGCCTCTACCCACTTGCTGAAGTGATTGGCAGCAATCAGGATAAAGCAACACCCAGAACAAGAGCGGGGGAGAGGACCTACTGCGTCAATGCTGACAGTATAAAAAGCATGTTGAGGGGGAACTAATTTGAATTTGTGGGCTGCTCAAGGCCTCTGCAGCTGGCAGTTGTGGCAACTAGCTATGACGTCTGGGATCAGCAGGCAAAGGTTTTCCCAGAAAAAGTTCTTCTGAAGCCAGTCAAAAGACTTGGCAATGCCTTGATGCCCAGTTTCTTTATGAGCTTGCAACACCAACAAGAGGCAAAGACTGGGGCGCCCATAAGGCAGAATCTGATCCCGTACTTTCTTGAAGAGCTGATTGTTGCGTATGAGGGTATCTTTGGATAGCTTGGACAAGGCCAGTTGACCTCTTCTGTCTTGCTTTCCCAAGAAGAAGGGTATCCAATTAGTTTGTACAATTGGTCAGCCTCTGCAGGATGTAAAACAAGAATGTGCATTCTGGATAGCTCATCAGCATTCTGATGTTGAATCCCAGGGCAATGGAGCACAGTAAAGTTGTAACCTTGCAGGCGTAGCGCCCATCTAGCCAGGCGCCCTTCTGGTTCCTTAAGTTGTTGTAATCACTTAAGCAAAGAGTGGTCAGTGACAACTGTGAAATGGGTACCATACACATAGTGGTGGAACTGTTTGACTGCATGCAACACAGCAAGACACTCCTTCTCTATGACACTATAATTCTTTTTGTGCTTTTTTAGCACACAGAAAGTGTAAGCCACAGGATGGTCTACACCCTTGTCGTCTAGTTGGGCCAGAATAGCCCCAATAGCAAGATTGCTAGCGTCAGTGTATATGATGAACTCCTTATCATAGTTAGGATACAAGAGGATTGGCAGCTCTTTGATTTTTTGCTTAAGGGTTTCAAAGGCTTGTTGCTGACTGGCTGTCCATTCAAAAGGGATATTATGCAGCAGCTGAACTAGAGGTTCACTAGTATTGGAAAATTCAGGGATAAACTGTCTGTAGTAGCCCATTGTCCCTATGAAGACTTGTACCTCTTGCAGGTTGGTGGGCGGAAACATTTTATCAATAGCTTAAACCTTCTTAGTCATTGAGTGAATCCCTGTCTGGGTTACTTCATGGCCCAAGAATTCAAGAAGCTCTTTAAAGATATGGCACTTGGAGGGTTTTAGTTTGAGGCCAGCTTCTTGAATCTTTATGAACACCTCTTTAAGATGAGCCAGGTGATTGGTGAAGGTAGCGCTGAAAACTGTTATATAATCTAAGTATACTAGGACGCATGACAGCTTCAAGTTGCGGAGGATGGAGTCCATGGCTCTTTGGAAAGTGACTGGGGCATTGCAGAGTCCCTGCAGCATGCAAGTAGGCTCAAACAGCCCTTCAGATGTAATTAGTGCGGCTTTTTGGCAATCCTTGGGCAATAGGTCAACTTGCCAGTATCCAGATGCCAGATCCATTGCAGAGAAAAACTTAGAGCCTCCAAGACGTTGGAGAGCATCATCAATACACAGCAAGGGGTATGAGTCCTTCTTGGTCAAAGAGTTCAATTGGCGGTAGTCCATCACAATACAATGACCTCCATCTTTCTTCTTTAAGATGAGTAGCGGGGATGCTCAAGGACTTTGGGAAGGTGCCAGCAGCCCAGTATCCAACAGTTGTTTGAGCTCTTTAGACACCTGGGCGTCCTCCATGCAACTGCGACAATAAGTTTTGCATGGAAGGGGGGCGTCACCAGTATCAATCTGATGGATAACACCCTTGCTAACCCATACTTGGTACTGTCCTTAGCAAAGATGTCAGAGAATTAATCTAGCAAGCCTAGCACCTCTTTCTGTTGACCTGGGGATAGCTATGGAAAGTCTTGCGGAGTGAACAAGGATAGGACTTGGGGTTCATCCTCAGGTAGGTTAAAATCTTGAAACATGCCAAAGGGATGAAGAGACAGGACATAAGGAGCGCTCAACAATTTGCCATATCCAATGACCTGCCCCCTAGACACAGTCATGAGGAGATCAGTCAGGTTGGCTACCAACAATTGAACAGGGTTCTTATGGGAAAAATCTAGGATTCCAGGGCAGAGATAAGGTTTGTTGTGCTCTAATGAGGGGGGAGAGGACAACTCTAAGAAGGTTTGTTCAGGTAGTTCATATGATATCTGGGAGTCTAGGATAGCCTGGAAGCCAGGGGAGATAGTGACAGAGGACGTGGCTAGGAAAGGGATCCCCTCAGATGCAGGAAAAGCCATGGGTGGACATTTCATATTTGAAGAGTGGGTGCAATATTTGAGGTTGAAAACCCTAGTGTGGTACTCCAAATTGCATGTCTTCAGTTGCTTCCTGGGAACTTTAACTGGCTCTTCAAAGATCAGAGGCACTTTGTATTCCAGAATAGAGAGGTAACCATCCTTCAAGTTGATTATCTCATTATATTCCCTAAGAAACTGAGTGCCAAATAAGAGATTGTAACTCTTGTTTTCCAAGACAACTGCTGGAGCAGCTAAAAGAAGTTTTCCAAACCACATAGGGAGAGCAGAATATGCTCCTATGGCGTGAGTCATGGATAGCTCAGCTGTACCATACAACTGGTGATAGTTAAGGTCAGGGGCAAGTTTGAGCCTCTGCTAGTTCCTTATCCCACTTCTCAATCATACATCTTAATCCCAAGAACTCCTTATAAAATGGTTTGGAGAGGGAGCAAAACAGATACATTCTTGAAGACAGCGTCAGCAACCTTGACAGCTTCTTCTGACAACTCCACTAGCACAGGGGACCTCTTAGCTTGAGTGAGGTACGGGCAAGATACAACTTCTTAGGCTTCAGGCAAAGGATTGACAGTAGTTGTAATCTTTCCTGATCACAATTTATAGGGGACTGTAATGGTTTTGGAAACAGCCAGAACAGAGTACCCATATGCGTTGGCGTTGTCTGTATCAGAGTCATCCAGGTCAGAGTTGTCAGAGATATCATGGAACAATAGGAGGATAGGAGGAGCCTCATTATCAGCAGGATCAGAGTCAGATGTAGAGGAAGGGATTGAAAGAGACTGGGAAAAATTGTCAACTGAGAGCGTCTCTGCCTCTAAGTTGACTGCTCTTTTCCCGCCTGCTCTTTTGGATCAGCTCCTTCAACCTGCAGTTTGGTACAGACTCAATAATGGTGGCCTATCTGACCACAGTTGTGGCAACCTTGGCGTTGAGGAGTATTTTGCAAGTTCATGGTAAGAATGTGAGGACCACAGGAAGACAAACCAGAGTTAGAAGCAGCTCAACTTTCCCTGACAACTGCGCCAGAATGGGTAAGGTGCATGTCCTGCAACAGCATCTTTATGCTCTTCATAGAGGAAAGCATAGCTTTATGGGCCTTGAAGTGAAGACACAGAAGCTGGTTAACTTTGAGGGCTTGAGCGCAAGCCATGTAAGCTTCATGTGCAGTCAATTGTCTGCTTGTTATCAGTTGCTGTTCTTCCATGTAGAATCTGTCTGCAAACTCAGCTAGCATCTCCTTAGGTTTGAAAGCAATGTGCATGAATGCATCCTTTTTTATTTCCAAACTAAGGTCACCACCAAACTTGTCAATCAGAAGCTGTTTCATATCTTCCCACGTCTCAATGGTGGGCAGTTTAGGCACCACCACCTCTTGGAAAGTTGAGTGTATACAGGTCAGAATATGATTTTTCTTAACTTTGTCTGAAGCTTGTCTCATGGCAGTTTCAGAGATAGTTAGGAAAGCTGCAATGATTGAGGTTCTGGGATCAAGGACTTGTTTAAAGGTAGGCTTGAAGTGTACTTTGAGAGTTGGGTCACCATTGTTGCTATCAAGTACGTTTATGCATGGGGAAAATTCTGCCTTAGATTCAGAGGGGGGCTTTATAGCTCACAGTTGACAAACAATTTCTTCAAGGGTAGTCAGGGTCTCAACAGCGCGGGCATCTGTATTGCTAACTTGAGTGGTCTGTTGTTCAGCAACGTCTAGGAGTTGGCCTTGGGAGGTAACTATTGTGGAGAGCTCAGCCAGTTGAGAGATAAGGGATGGCCCCACTGAGAGGCAAGGGGCAAACTGATTGTTCACAGAGTCAATCAATTCACTCATCTCTTTTACATCTCTATCCAGCTCAGTATGGTCCCGCTTCAGATGATCCACCTTGTTAGCTAGGGCAATTAGTTCCCTAGCACATTGAATTTGAGGGGCTCCTGGTAGGCCAGGGCAGCAACCATCTTTGTCCACAACCCCCACTGGAGTAGCAGCAGTGGCCATCATTCCACGTAGGGCAGCAAGTTCTTGCTGCAGCTCAGCAACTTGGGTAGTCAACTCAAGCACCTGTGGATCATGCTGAGGAGCTTCAGTAGGACGCCCTTGATTGTGAGTAGTTGTACGTAGCTCCTGAATAGCATCCCATATTTTCTGCTCTCTGCCCACCAAGTCATCAGAAGATTTGAGAGGGCAGATCATCTGGCTTGGCCGTAGATAACTCATTCAATTGACTCTGGAGTTTGGCTATAGCAGCGGCGGTGGTAGCTCCCTCTTGACCAACCGCTGTACAGAGGTCATTGAGGCTGTTAGCAGCAAAGTCCGCTACCTGCTGTAGTTGCTCAAATGAATATGTGCTGAATGCATTGAGCTGCTGCACAAGTTGTTCAAAGTCAGAGAGATAAGCATTCAAGGTGGAATCTACTTGAGTTCTCCAGGGTTGTTCTAGCTGGTGAAACTTGTATAGATGCTCTCTCACGTATTTGGGGATGGACTGGCACATTTGTTCAATAGAATTAACCAACCGGGTCTGGGAGGTAACAGAGTCACACTGATTTTCAGATACCAAGGAAAAAAGGAAATGGGTCCACTGTTGGTAAGCAGCAAACTGGTCCCAGTGATGAGTAACCACTGCTTTTAGAGACGAGATTTCTTGGACATAGAGCCCCAACACCATTTAATGGTGGGCCAAGGCAGGCTGCACAAAGGACAATAGTAAGTGCTCAGCAGAGCCAGCCACTGAGAGGAGATGTTATGGAAATTGAGGAGCCACAATTTATTTGTAGTATTAAGCCCAACTGAACTTCAACTGAAGGCAAGGAATGGCTCCTTCATGGGCTATCCCAAGGGCTACCAACATGACTTTTACTAAGCCAGGGGTACCCATGGGGTAAGCAACTAGGCAGGGACCATTCCCAAGATTCAGTCCAGTAGTGACAATAGGCGGGTTGGAGATATCTTCCTCAATAGGAGGACAGGTAAATTCAGGTGAAGTTGGCTCTTGTATAGGCAGAGGAAAAAAAACCTAAAAACGTGGATGCAAAAGGGATAACTGAGGGGTTTACAGCCCCTGTAGTGAGCACCATTTTTGTTGTGTTCTGATGCGCAGCACAGATAAACAACAGGAAATCCTAACCTTAGGATTGGATTTGTTTAAGTCTTGGTTAGATGACAGGGAAGGCTATGCAATTACCTTGCGGCCCTGGAAGAATAATCTCTACTAGTTGTGGCTAGAGAGAGGCACCAAAGTACTGGAAGACACAAAGAAAAAAAAATGTGAATAGAGCTTAATTTTAATTGGTGAATAAGAATGTAATATATAGTGGTTTGTGATACCATAAAACAATACCAGGACAGTAGTATCACTTGCCACAAGCATGAGTGGGGCAAGTGAATTGCGCAAAGTCAGGAAACTAAACAATTGTACTTCCTGATTCAGTCATAAACTCATTTTGAGAGGCAAAAGCAAAAGCAAGAGATTTGTCTTCAAAATGGCCCACCAAAGGCAAAATCAAAACATGGTGAATAGCGGTATTCATGACAGTACCTAAATATTATTCTTGTTTTCAGCCAATATGAACAGAAATATATCTAACACATTTGCGCTGGCCTTAACATCCTTTGAAAACACTGGCTGAAGGCCAAACTATCCAAATATAAGTTCCTTAAGCTCAAGCTACTGCTCTTGAGACACACAAATCAGCTGAAGGGATCAACCCCAAATCAGCTAAGATCAAGATGATCATCAACATTCCCCTCCTACTGATTTTATTCACGTGTTTACCTTCCTGGAAAAATTGTGTACAGGCAAAAATACATTCCTAATGCGTGGAGCTCACTGCCCCTTTATCAAGTTATTCAGCACTAAAAAAAGGTTTACAGTTGACACCAGTTTAATACCAAGCTTTTGTAAAACTCAAGCAGAGTCTTACAGATGCACCTGTCCTCCAGCTTAACAATCAAAGTGGTCAATAGGAGCTCAAGACTAACCCTTTTGTTTATGCCATAGGGGAGTAATACATGTAGAAATCAATGATGAGGTATTCCTCCCAGTGGCTTACAAGTCACAAAAACTTATCCACATCAAACAGCACTTCCTAATCCATGAAAAAAGCTAGACATAGTTGTTCACTGAGTTGAGAAGTGGTGCTGTTACCTGGGAGGGGGTGTCTTCCCTCCCATATCTTCAAGGACCACAAGTCCCTCCATTATTCCAATACACAGTTGCATCTGACTCAGCGCCAAGTTGGCTGGGTAGAAGGTCTGTCCCCCTACCAACTTCATATGATGTGATAGATAGGAGGAGAACTCCATTTTGTAACAAATGTTTTAGGCAGGAGAGCCCATGTAAGAGGTTACACAAGAGATACTAGCTGTCACAGATCCTGAATGGATTAGACATTAAGTTGTCCACTTAGGGATTGAGAAACAAAACAATCACTCAATTGCTTCCTCTCAAGAAAATTTTAATAAGGTTAACTACGTTTAAAACTCCCATAAAACAGGTGTTCAAATGGTCTTTTGAATACGCTTCAGAAACAGGCTTTACTTCCAAGGTTAATTATAGAAATAACACAAATAAAGCCACATGCCTCCATAAGGAAAGCCATGTAAAACCGGTTGTTCCATTGAGCGGGGCTGTTGTAAATTGCGCTATTAATGCTATTTTGATTTGCCCTTTGAATATTGATAGTTGCAAAGATTTGACTAGCTTTGCCTTTGAGTTCAGAAATTCCTTGCCTTCCGCAAATGGATCTGGTTCAATATCCACACATTCCAGATTATTGTACCTGTCTGTGGTTGATCCTGGTATGACCTCATCCCAGTGTGACCCCCTCAGCCACTCTGTCTTCCTATTGAGTGATCACTGCCTCTTGTCAACTATCTAAAGTAGAATCATTACTTCTAATAAAGACAAGTTTATCCACATTTGTGTTGGCTTTTATAATCTTCAAGCTTTTCCTGTCCTTTCTGCCAAAAGGACTTTTACATCTTGTTTTCCAGGAAATTAAGATATGTGCCCTTAATTTTGCCTTGAAGGCTAACCCAAGGATAGCTTCAAACCTCAAATCTTTTTTAATAAAGATTTCCCGCTGTGTCCTCCAGGATGTTGTCCCCTGGAGACAAACACAAAAAATGGTGCTTACTACAGGGGCTGAAAGCCCCTTGGTTACCCTGTTCCCATGCACATTCTCTGGTCCCTCTCCCTTTGTTTCCAAAGTACCAGATAAACCTAAAGTTTCTAGTTCCCCTCTAGAAGAAGACATTACTAATGCTCCTTCAAATCCTATGGTATTGGTTCTGTCTCCCGGGCCCTTGTGGGCCCCCTTCCTGCTTTCTCTCTCAACTATGAGCAAGCCTGTGCTGCCGCCTGCTCCCTTCTTCATTCTGGCATGGTAGCCATGCACTCTATCCCTGGCCTCTGTCCCAGGTACGCATCCAAAGACCTGTACTCCTTCCTTTTGGACTTTGGTCTCCCCCCCGCGTTGATGGAATCCATGGATACTATTTTGTGTTGGTTAATCAGTTCATCCAACCTGCCCTAGTTCATCACCAAATTGCCTTGGGATCCCAGAATCAACTGCTAGATGCTGTAGCCTCCGCTGTCTTGAATAACTGCGCTCAAAATAGGGCCTACCAAGAATGGTCACACAGTCTCTTTGCTTGTATTTCTAACAACCAGCGCAACTTGTTGGCGTCACAGAAGTATTTAACCACCTCCTTGAACTCCCTTTGTTCCTCGCTCCCTGGATACATAAAGGATCAACTATGCAAATTGGATGAACATCAGGCAGCCTGGCATGAGCAAATTGAGGCTTTTCTGCTTAACCATTGGCAGGATTTTGAGACTCTAGTTGGTGAACTCAATCAATTAAGAGAGCATGTCAACTCGCAACTAAAATTGATAGGAGCTCATGTCAATACTTGGGGCCGCCACCTGCAGCATCAATACAGTCTAGATAAGGCTGCACTGGGCTACACTCTATACCAAGTGCAAACTTATTTGGATGACTGAGTAGCCTCTATTGAGGTGACTACTCCCGCTCCTCCTATCAGGACCCCTTCTGATTTTGAAACCAAAGTATGGGAAGCCATTGCCAAGCTCAAGGCTACCACTTAATACCAAGCTTCTGTGCAGCCTCCCCCTCCAGTTGAACCTATGCCTGACCCTTGTAATGCCTCCCTCACTGATCAGGTGGCTACCTTACAAGGTGAAATTGAGTACTTAAGACAGCGCCTCACTAATTCTGAAGATTTGTCATCTGAATCTGAAGATGAAGAACAAGGTGAAGTTGTTAATAATCCTGCTCATGACAATCTTGGTTGTTGCCCTGTTCTAGAAGATCAACCCCAAGTCCACTGTGCTTGTGCTTGAGATCAGCTTTCTGAAGTGATAAATGATGTAGCTGATAGGCAAGACACGTTGGAAAGAGATGTCCAAAACCTCTCCTGCTTTACAGAGACTATAAATGGACAAGTTGCCCCCTTGGTTGCTCAGACCACCTCCCTGGCTACCCGTGTCAATGTGATTGCTGGCACCTTGGCAGTACAACAAATCAAGATTGATGAATTTGGGAACGCTGCCACAACTGCCTGAGACATCAGTGGGCAGAATAGCTCTACCTTGGACACTTTAGAGGAAAGCCTTTGACTTCTCTGGGCTAGACAACCTACTGCTGAATCCAAGTTTGAGGGCAACCCACACATTAACGTCCTCAATCCTGGTGAAAACAGCCAATCCTTGTCATTGTCCATTGACCCAAATTATAAGCCAACCTTCATGCAGATATTTGATCCCAAAATCTCTACCATTGCTACTTTTCTGACCATTTACAAAACTGCAATGTGTAGGGCTACTGAAAAACTCAAGAAGGAAAACATCCTTACCTGCCTCCATCCCACTTGCCAGGAAGTTGTGGTCCCCAAGCTCCCTTATATTGTCATCTGGGAGGATATTAGGCGCCTCCTTATTGAAGAGTTTGGAGGAGACGTCAGCTTGGAAGTCAAGAAGGATGCATTTATGCATATTGCTTTCAACCCAAGGAGACCCTGGCTGAGTTTGCAGATTGTTTCTACATTGAAGGCCAACAATTAATTACTAGTCAACAGTTAACTCCCCAGGAAGCCTATACAGCTTGTTCAAACACTTTGAAGGTGAATCAGCTTCTATGTCTACACTTTAAGGCACACAAGGCTCTACTCACTTCCATGAAGAGTATTAAGACGCTCTTGCAAGACATGCATCTGACACATGGAGGTACAGTAGTGCGTGAGAATAAAGCCAATAATGCTGGGACCACCTCTTGTACGCCGCGCATTATGACTCTGAGTACTAGTGTACAGGCTAAGAGACAAGGCTGTCATAACTGTGACCATATTAGACACCACTTGCGCACTTGCACTAATCCCCGAGTGGAAGGTTGCAATCCCAAGGAGCAGGCGGGAAAAGAGAGGTCAGATTAGAAACAGAGACACTCTCTTCTGACCAATCTCCCCCTGTCTCCCCCTTATCCTCTGTCTGATGAGGAAGCACCCTCTTCATCTGGCCTAACTATCCTTCATCTGTTTCACAACCTCTCCAGTGATTCAAAGCCTGATGATTCTGATAGTGAAGACTCTGATAGTTATGGCTATTCTGTCCTGGCTGTTCTTGAAACTATCCCTGTACCCTACAAGCTTTGCTCTGGGAAGACTACCACCACTTCCCGGGTACCTCCAAGTGAAGCTAAGACCATGGTGGCTTGCCCTTACCTAGCTCAAGCACATTGACCTCCCGTCTTGGTTGACTCCTCTGAAGAAGCAGCAGAGTTAGCCAAAGCTATTTTCCACAACGTAACTGTATCTCTTCCACTACAGACTGTGTATAAGGAAATCCCTGCGTTACAGTGTATGCTAGCCAAATGGGAAAAGGAGCTAGAGGCTGCGCAAGATGTGTTGGCAGTCTTGCTTCCCTTTGGGAAAGATACAACCCGTGTGGAAGTATCAATCCAAAAGGTTAAAATCAAAGCCATCTTGGACACAGGTTCCCCAGTCAACGTGGTATCTTCCAAGCTAACAAAGAAACTTAAGTTAGCCCCTGACCTCAACTACACGCAGTCATATGGCACAGCTGATATGGCCCAAACTCAAGCCATTGGTGCCTACTCTGCTCTACCCATGAGGTTTGGAAAACTCCTTATTGCCTCCCCTGCTGTGGTCCTAGAGAACAAAAGCTATGACCTCTTGGTTGGTACTCAGTTCCTCCAAGAATATAAGAGGAATTGCAAACTTACAAGATGGATTTCTTTTGCTCTTGGGATATAAAGTCCCTTTGATTTTTGAGGAACCTCTGCACCTCCCAGACAATTGCCTTAAAACTTGCGTGCTTGAGTACCCTACAGGTATCTTCTCACTCAAGTATAGGACTCACTCATCCAACATGTGTACCCCTCCTCTTTCCTGCCCTGCAGAAGAAGGGGTACCCCTGCTAGTGCCAGACGCTATCACCATCCCCCTGGGCTCTCAAGTGGTGATCAACTCCCAGATTTCCTATGAGCTTCCTGAAAAGTCCTTCTTGGAGATTTGCTCATCTGAATCTTTAAGCCGTACCAAGCCTCACCTATGTCCGGGGATTTTGGACCAAACTCACAAAGAGCCCGTACAATTATTGCTTGCTAACCTGACAGCCCTGCCCATGCAAGTAGCCAGAGGCCAGGTTGTGGGTCATGGGCGTGTAATTGGAGCAGAACAAGTATCTTTCCTCTACCCCTTTGGAACTTTCAGTGACTTCAACCTACCTGAAGATGATCCTCAAGTTGTCTCCTTGTTCACTGCTGCTGATTTCCCCCAACTGTCTCCTGTTCAACAAAAAGACGTGTTGGACCTGCTCAATCAGTTCAGTGACATCTTTGCCTCTGGACCTACGGACTATAGCCTAGCTAAGGGAGTCATCCATCAGATTGATAATGGGGATGCACCCCCTTTTTGTGCTAAACCATACCACCGTAGTAGGGTGGAAGATGCTCAGGTGTCTAAAGAACTCAAGAAACTTCTGGACGCTGGGTTACTGGCTCCTTCCCAAAGTCCTTGGGCTTCCCCATTACTGATCTTCAAGAAGAAAGATGGAAGACACCACATTGTAATGGACTATTGCCGCCTGAACTCTCTCACTAAGAAAGATTCATACCCCTTGCCCATAATTGACAATGTTCTCAGGCGGCTGGGTGGTTCCAAGTTTTTCTCTGCCAGGGATCTGGCTTCGGGATACTGGTAGGTTGACCTATCACCTGAAGATCTAGAAAAGGCTGCACTCATCACGTCAGAGGGTCTCTTTGAACCCACTTGTATGCCTCAGGGATTATGCAATGCCACTGCCACATTTCAACGGGCTATGGAATCCATCTTACAAGACCTAAAACTCTCTTGTGTCCTTGTGTATCTTGATAATATCACTTTATTCAGCACTACCTTTACTGACCACTTGGAGCATCTCAAGGCTGTCTTCATCAAGATCTGTGAGGCTGGCCTGAAACTCAAACCCTCCAAGTGCTCCTTCTTCAAGGAAAGTTTTGAGTTTCTAGGACATGAAGTCACTCAGACTGGAATCTGCCCTATGAATAACAAGGTGGAAGCCATCAACAAGATGCTATCTCCCACAAATCTTTGAGAGGTACAATTATTCCTTGGTATGATGGGCTACTACCAACAATTCATTCCCAACTTTGCTGAACTGAGCAAACCCCTCGTCCAACTGCTTTGCAACGTCCCCTTTGAGTGGACTGACATCCAACAACAAGCATTCAAAGCGCTGAAGGCCAAGCTCAAGGAGGCTCCTATCTTAGTCTATCCTGATTATGATAAAGAGTTCATATTGTATACTGACGCTAGTGGAGTAGCTGTGGGTGCTATCCTGGCCCAACTCAACAATGAAAGTGTAGATCAACCTGTAGCCTACTCATCAAGGGTCCTTAATAAACACAAAAAGAACTACAGTGTTACCAAGAAGGAATGGTTGGCTGTATTGCATTCTGTGAAACAGTTTTGGCATAACATCTATGGAACCCACTTCATGGTAGTCACTGATCACTCCTCCCTCAAGTGCTTACAACAGCTAAAGGAACCTGAAGGTCGGCTAGCATGTTGGGCTCTACGTCTGCAAGGGTATGATTTCACTGTGGTACACCGTCCTGGGGCCCAACATCAGAATGCTGATGGCCTGTCAAGGATGCCAATCCTGGCTATCCATCCCGCTGATGCTGATTGACTATATGAGCTAATAGGGTATCTTGATTCTTGGACCACTGAGCCCAAAGATATCTGCCTAGCTCTACAGATCCTATCCAAGGACACCATAATTTGTGATAGACAACTCTTTAAAAAGGTTAACAATGCCTACCTACCTTACGTTCACCCTAGTATGAGGATAGCTATCATTCTCCAGGCTCACATTGATACTGGCCATAGAGGTTTAGCCCAATTCCATGACTGGTTGTGCAAAAACTTCTACTGGGAAAACATGTGCCTCTTGATCCCTGATGTCCTTACCTCCTGCCATTCTTGTCAACTCCAACGTCCTCGTTGTAAATTCACTGCCACCTCTGGCTTTGGATTGCACAATCTTCCCTCATTGTACTAAGAAAGGTTCTGAAACGCCTGCTAAACCCCTCCATTCTTTAAATGATTTAGCTCACACAGTAGATGAGAGGTTTGTGTTAGCCTACCCTGCGGAACTTTTTCCTTTGGTCACTCCCTCCTGGGAAGAAACACTGGTTAATTTAGACTACTTATTAGCTTGGTATTGCCCACTTCTAAAAACCATTAGAGCTAGCCAATCAGAGGTCGCCACATTGACACTAAACAACTCAAGTGAATTCCAAATGGCCAGTGCCTCCTCCAGCCAATCAGATCTGACCACAGAAATTGGAATGAAACCCTCCAGTCTCCCTGCCCCTGCCTAGCAAAGTTTTGCCCCCAGCCAATTGGATTCAGTTCCACTGTCATGTGACCCATCTTACTTGCAGCACATTCCTTTTATGCAAGCAAGGGGACTTCTAGTCCCCTGCTAGTCTATTTTCCAATATATTAAAAAGTTTGGAGTCCTTTGCAACTTATTTTAATTGCTATTGCTGTTGGGACCCAGTTTTGTGTTCTTGCAGCCTAAGGATTAAAGTGTTAGTCACTGTTCAAAGCTTACCTTGTGCCAGCCGGTTTTGAACCTGGCTTCTCTTCTGGGCCCCTATACTAGTGTTAATTTACCTAGTCATTGTCTTCTCTGCTTTTGCTTTTGAAAACAGAGTTTGAACTTCAAATTTTCAAATAATTTTCTTTATAATCTCTATTATTATTTTGAATTTTCTCTTAAAATTGTTGTTTTTGAACCCGCTCTTGCTTGCTGTTACAACCAAGGCTCCTGAGACCATGGTAAAGCTGTTTAAACCTGTTCTGCTCCTCTTTTGCTATATTCTGTTAAGACTACCCTGCCTGCACTTCTCTCACTCTTTTTTTGTCAAAAATTCATACCAACCTGTCCCAAATTTTGTGGAGAATATTCCTATGATACTCCCAGTTCTTAAATTTGTGGTATTTTCCCTGGCTCCGTTCTTGCTGCTTCTGTGGTCCACCTCCCCTGATTTGTGGGGGGAAATCTCTTTGTTGGTCTGTCTTGTAGGTAGAGACCCTTCTTGTCTCTGGGACCTCCCCAGCGGCCTTCTCTTTTCTGGAGAGGCTGTGGTCAAGAGCCTGACATGTGATTATTTGGACTTGAACACTGTGGATCATACTTCACCTGTTTCTGAAGAAGCTGTGCCTCCCATGCCTCCCCCTCCTCAGTGTGGTCCAGAGCCATTCAGTACCCCTTGGGCCCTCCAAGGTGTCCTCTCCTGCTCCCACCTGCACCCCTTGGTTGCTCACTGGCCTGATACTGATGGGCTTGAACGCCTACTTCCCTCAGTTGTCCCTGGTGTCCTCCCTGTGGTCCCCCCTCTAAGCGGCCATCCCAGTTCTTCACTGGATGGCATCCTGGTGGTTTTTTTCACCGGGATGTGAGCCAAAATTAGTTAGTTTAGCTCCCCTCTCTCACACTTGTCCTTCCCAACATCAGTTTCAACTCATCCCCCCAAAGCATGCCTTCCATACGGTGAGTATTGATGCTGTTGGGCCCTTCCCCTGTTCTAGGTTGGGATGTTAGTTTATCCTGGTTGCTATAGACCACTTTAGCAAATGGGTTGAAGCCAGAGCAACTAAAGATATAGCAGCTAGGACCACAGCTACTTTCTTGCTGCAAGACATCTTCTATTGACATGGCTGCCCTCAAGTCCTGCTCTCAGACAATGGCACCAATTTAAATGCTCGCCTCATCACCTCTATTGTTGAAGCTATGGGGGCTCATCACTCATTCTCTGCGCCATATAATCCCTCCACCAATGGAACTGTCAAACGTGCCAACTGCACCCTAGTATCCATTATGAGACAACTCACGCTCTCTGACGCTGCCAATTGGGACTTGTTCCTCCCTGCCGCCCTCTTTGCCTACCGCCTTAGTAGACACCAGGTGACTGGTCAATCCCCTTTTGCCATGCTTTATGGAAGCAAGGCCACTACCCCCTAAATCTTGGGACCTCCTCTGATTGAGTATGATATGTCTGCAAATCCTGAGACCCATGTGAAAGACCTAACCAACCGTATAATTGACATCCAGGCAACCGCCTACTCCACTGCTTATAAGGTTAAGGCTTTAGAGCTCTCTCCATCCAATGCTGCTAGAGCCCCCCCCCCCAAATACCAAGTAGGCAATCTAGTTCTCTACTACCAGAATTGTACAGGTGGTAGAGCCCACAAGCTGGATTCCCTCTGGGTTGGGCCCTGTGAGGTTACCTTCAAGAAGGGGTTTGAGTACATTGTGAAGCTACTATTGTCTGGCTGTCCCTTTGCCTGCGTCCACTCCAAATTCCTTTGCAAGTATCAACTCCCTCTGTCCAATCTTGAGGGGGGAGATGTTGTAAATTGCGCTATTAATGCTATTTTGATTTGCCCTTCAAATATTGATAGTTGCAAAGATTTATCAGGTTTTGCATTTGAGTTTGGAAATTCCTTGCCTTCTGCAAATGGGTCTGGTTTAATATCCACCCATTCTGGATTATTGTACCTGTCTGTGGTTGATCCTGGTATGATCTCATCCCAGCGTGACCCCCTCGCCCACTCTGTTTCCTATTGAGTGATCTCTGACCATTGTCTACTATTTAAAGTAGAATCTCCTTTCCCTATAAAGTTTAAGTTTATCCACATTTGCTTTGGCTTAAGAATCTTCAAGCTTTTCCTGTCCTTTTTGCCAAAAGGATTTTTAGATCTTGCTTTCCAGGAAATTAAGGTACATGCCCTTAATTTTGCCCTGAAGGCTAACCCAAGGCTAGCTTTGAACCTCAAATCTTTCATAATAAAGATTTCCTGCCGTGTCCTCCAGGATGTTGTCCCCTGGAGCCAAACACAACAACTGGTCATGATGGTATACAGAAGACGTTAGCTCTGTCACAGCAGCACTGCTTCTGGGAAGGAATGCACACTGATGTAGTAGATACTCTGGCCACCTGTCATGACTACAACATTGAGAGCACTAAGGTTGCCAAGTTCTCACAGACTTGTACGCCCTGGGTTTGCCTTCCACACTGTAGCCATTGATGTAGTGAGTCCCCTGCCAGTTACCAACAGTTGCAACAAGTTCATCATTGTGGCTGTTGATCATCTAACTAAATGGGTAGAAGCCAAGGAAATCCCCAATCAATCTGCACTGGTGACATCCACGTTCACCCTGGAGAATATCATATACAAACATGGTTGCCCCCAGATTCTGCTGACAGACAATGGTACCAATTTAACCAGTTATATTATCCCCCGCCTCAACCAACTGATGGGAATTTGTGAGACACTATCCACCCCTTATCACCCAAAGACAAATGGCATGGTAGAGCGCACTAATAGAGGCCTGGACCAGATACTCTGGAAGCTCAGTCACCAACATGAGACTGAATGGAATAAATTTCTGTCTGTTGCCACCTTTGCATATAACATTGGGTAACATTGTGCCACTGGCAAGCCGCCCTTCCAACTGCTCTACAGTTGGCAACCAGGGCTTCCCCCTTAATTATATTCCTTGGTAAAGCCCAGCCTGGCTGTGTCCCCAGAGGCATATCTCAACAAGCTGGTCCAAACCCTTATTTGCTTGCAATTGGAGGCCTACACAGTAAACTTAAACCATAAGCTGAAGGACCTAGAAAAAGCTGCATCTAAACGCCCTGCCTTACCCACTTACCTGGTAGGAGACTCAGTCTACTTCTTCAGCAATAGAGGGTACAGTTGTGAATCCAAACTGGCCTCATTTTGGCAGGGCCCAGTTCAAGTTATCCAGACAACTGGACCTGACTCCTACACCCTTAAAGAGCCCCATTTCGGGCAATTAATCACTAGAGTACACACTAAATATATGTGTGATGTTACTAGCAATCAAGAGTAAGCCCAAATGAGGACAACAACCTGAAAAGAAAAAGCCTAATTAAAAAATTCCATGGGTTGTTGTCCTGTTTGTGATAGTGATGCACCAAAGTATGAGGAATAAGAATGAAGGGACAAAGTGTTTATTAGAGACTGACAAGACTCTTCCAATATCTCACCAACTGTTCTACCACCTGAATGGCAGCTAGGAAACCCAACTGGTTACCTACAGATCCATAAAGCCAATGACCAAGGATTGGGCAACAAACCCCCACCAAACAAGACGCCTGCCATTTTAAAACCTGTTGTCTAATCCAGTTGAGGGAAATGTTGCAGATCCTGAATGGATTAGACATTAAGTTGTCTATGTAGGGATTGAGCAAAAAAACAATTGCGCAATGGCTCCCTCTCAAGACAGTTTTAATAAGGTTAACTACGTTTAAACGCCCATAAAACAGGTGTTTGAATTATATTTTGGATGCTCTTCAGACACAGGCTTTACTTCCAAGTTTAATTATAGAAACAACACAAATAGAGCCACATGCCTCCATAAGGAAAGCCATGTGAAACCAGGTGCTCATTGCACGGGACTTTCTAATGTGCCTGTCCACTCTCCTCCATTAGGAAAGTCCTTCTGTCTGTGCCTCCTTTCCCCTGATGTAAATTCCCCTGCCTTATACCATATAAGCATATTTCTATCATATAAAGCACTAGTTTTGTCATAATACCTTATATTCTAATGTCCTATCTAAAGGCTGCCACTATACCATCAACAGGTATAGTATTAAGAAATAGGGTCCTGAATTACTTTTGAAGAAATTAGCACCCTTTGCTGCTACAAATACAACACTAGAAGCAGCTGTAGGGCTTGGGGCTCAGAAAGCATTCACAATCCTGAAAAACTATGGTAAACAGCTAGCAATCTGGCAACTGATGGGAAAAGTTTTGTAGAGAATTAAAGCTCAGCGTTTCATTAGCAAAATGAAACATTTTTTCAGATTTTTTTCAAAATTGTTTGGTTCAATTAGGTTTGAAAATGTAACACTCTTATGATTTTTATGAGGGCTGTTGATTTTTGTTGCCTGAGGCTAATAAATTTACTTTTTGATGTTAAGGTCTTTTATTAAGGATAAGAAGACTAAATTAGATTTTTGAAATAACTTACCCTGGGGAAAAAGATCCTGGGCTGTGAAGGATATAAGAAAAAATGGCCTTAATTACCAAGAATAATAATTAAGGATTCAATAATAAAGTGAGTTGGTTTTTTCTTATCCAACCAAGGAAAGACAAAATCTAAATTTTGGTTTTGGGTTTCTTACACATAGATTATAATTCCAGAAATGTTTTAGTCATGGCTGAAGTATTTTACTGGATATAAACAAAGCCAGGCACAGGGGGCAGCATTCTAGACCCTGACTGGCTCCTGCTGTACCTGTCTTGAAATTACATAATTCAAAGGTCTGAATTCAAACACTATTTCCAAGCTCAAGGATAATAAGAGCTAGTTCACAACTATCTAAACAAGCTAGATTCATAGCAGCTTAAATAGCCATCTAAATTATGACTCAACACAGCCTGTTTTCTAATTTGGGCAACTACTCATATATGCCACCCAGTCATCACCCCCACCAGTTGTTACAGCTGGTTGTCCACCTATACTGTTCAAATGGGTTCAGCCACATGCTGGTGAAGATCAACCTTAAGAAACCCCACTTCACATGCTATCCCTGGTGGCTTATTGAAGGTGTTGCAACACCTCCAATTACTCACTCTTGGGAAATTAATTCCCTAAGTTACTCCCCAAATGACTCTCTGTCTAATCATTAAGTTGGTAGCACTCTTATCATTTGACCTTCTATTATGGGGATCAATCATTTGATTCCTAAGTGAAACACTACTTGGAAAAGCCTTATGACTGCCACAATGTACATGGACAACATGTGACTTCTAATGATACTATATAATACTCTAAAATCATATCAATAAAGTATCATTCTATTTTATTTTCCCCCTTATCTTGTTTATTATGCTTCCCAGAAGTATATACTTGACAGTGATAGCACAGGTAAGTTATCCACACCTACACAATTTAAAGAAAAAATTCCTCTAAGGAAAATAACCCAGCATATGGCACTCCCCACCAGCAAAAAAATACAAAGAAGGTCAGGACGTCCCTACAGTATTCACTGTCTTCAACAATATCCTCATACCAAAAAACAGTACAACTTTCTTGGTACACAATGAGTCCTGAATCCACCCCCAAAACCCAAAGCAACCAAAATACCCAACATTGTATTTCAATGCCTACAATCAGCAGAAATTAGCGCCTTTGTGGGACTACACAAGGAAAACACCTCTCTTTGGATCAACAGTACACAAAGCAAATTTGAGCAAGTGGACTACCCCCCCAAAGACTCTGGGTCAGTGAAATTGCCCTTCACGTTACAGGAACTGCATCACTTTTTGTAAGCAAATGGTTTGATCAACACCTTAATCACAACAAAGACTGAGACATGTTCAAAAACACCTTCCTGGAAAATTCACCATAAAAAACTCTGATGTTGTGATCATAACAGAACTCAGAACCTTCAAAATGACAGGAACTATCAAAGAGTACATTGCAGCCTAATGTCAGGATACCAGGAGTACCATGGAGCTCCAAAAGGTGAGGAAGGAGTTAAAGTAGGTACTGACATGGCCCACCAGATGATGGGACCTAACTTTACCAGGTAGGAAAGGGCCTTCCCAGCCACAGCTCAGGGCCCAGCCGCTGGCAAGGCAGAATCAACCAACCCTGTGAGTGTCAGGGACCCGCTTGATAGGAAACAAGTTCCCTACCTGGTGGACTAAAGCCCCTAAGTTGAGCCCTGCAATTACTGATCTAATAGGTACCATGATCATGGTGAGATAGCCCAAGTGGCCCAAATAAGCAAATCTACACATCATGGAGCTGAACCGACCTAAATAGGTAATATCCTACCAAGTATGTCAACAGGTAGAAAGATACATTGGGTCTAACCAGTGAGGGTTCTACTGGAGGAGGAGGAGTGGTGTTGCAACCATAATGGAACTTTTTTCCCCAGTGGCCAGAGGGATACTTGAACCAGCCATTGGCCATAGACTCCTTCTGGTGAGCATTATTGGGGGAGGAGTTATACCAGTAAGTGGTGGGAGTAGGGTTTTCAAGACCTAATACAACTGTAAGCTGGAGGACTAGAAACCAGAACAGGAATAAGATTCATTTCATGGTTTCAAATGAGAGATCAAAAGATAAGTGTGAGCAGGAGTAGAGTAGAATAGGTCTTTATTTTTAGAACAAGTGATAATGATAAAGATTGCCTACTTAAATACCCCAGAATAGAGGTTGGAACATTTAAGAGGTGCAATGGATCAAAGAGGATGTGAAATGAGGCCTTGTAAAATAATGGCTGAAGAGATAATATTTACCATTTGAATACCTACCTGCTGCTTAATAATATTGATTATTAATTTTAAAAGCCAGAGGTAAGAAGAGACAGAAACAAGAGCTGACATATTAAAGTAGTGACTGTAGTGAAGATGAGCGCCAAACAAGGCTGGAGCTTGCTCCAAAGATAGCTTGAGCGGGTCCCAGAGCGTCAGAGACTGTTTTTGCAGCAAATCAGATGCAGTATGGTTAGTGATGTTGTATAATAGATTGCTAACCTTTTAAGAGTTGTTTTTGAATTCAAAAGCAAAAAACAAATGAATGGGATGAATATAAATAGGTAATATAGATAAACTGTCTAAGTTTTGACTAACGTTAACACTGTTCTTAGGGTTCTGGGTTTGATCCCCGTCTGGGACAGCCCCAGAGTTAATCTGGGTGTCTGAAATTTGAAAACTGGTGTCCTTTGGTTTGGTGTTTGTTTTGAAATTACCCATACAAGTGATGGAGTCAGGGAAGGATTCCCTGACAGTGAGCGCCAGATAAAGCACTCCCAGGAATTGACTACTCTGGCCAGTGGCATCAGAATTGGGTAGAATTGAGATGGTTGGTTTGGGTGTTGGGTGTGGGTTCATGGGGACCAAGTAGGCAGCAGGATTGTTGTACTTCCTGTTGAAGATCAAAGGGTAGATGTTGATTGCTTTGCCGTCACAGACAATTTGGTAGGGTTCCTTGGGGGCGTTTGGGCAGGTGTACCACTGCAAGTCTTCCAAGGTCCAGGGTTTGTGGTCAGGGTTTGGGGGATACCCAATGAAATGCAAAGGGCCAAATGGAGTGTTGGGTGGGCAATAGTAGTCAAAGGCTTTGTTTTTGTCAACTGGGGTCTGGCTATCTATCCTGTGGATGAGTAATGACGCTTTGGTGTTTGCAGATGGAAGAGTATTGACAATAAGTATGGAAACAGAATGGTGAACCAAAGGTTCATAACAACTTTATTGGTAAGGATGACAATACAGAACTTTTTCAGGTGCTTCTAATTTATATAATTACTCACATGCAAGTGCCTCTGGGCATTTTTCTGGTGCTAACT
This sequence comes from Entomophthora muscae, assembly GCA_014839935.2. Taxonomy (NCBI): domain Eukaryota; kingdom Fungi; phylum Entomophthoromycota; class Entomophthoromycetes; order Entomophthorales; family Entomophthoraceae; genus Entomophthora; species Entomophthora muscae. The sequence goes on from QTSX02006625.1 coordinate 97,329, forward strand.
GTGTGGCAAGGCTTGGCATCTCAGGTTCTGCTGTTTGGTTAGCTGATTCATGGTCACTTTGGGGGGTTTTCAGGAACGGTTGTTTGGCTTTTTGATGGTCCATCTTGGCTTGGCTGGTCATTGGTTCTGGCAGGTTTGGTTTTGGGAGTCATGGGGGTTTTCCTAATCTGATCATCATTTTTGGACTGGCTTGACAGGCATTCTTGAGGCAAATAAACTTGATTAAAAAAGGGATTCCCAATTGGGAACCCCAAATTACTTGATGGAGGGTGGGCTTGAACTGGGTTTACTGGGCAGCTAAAATTAGCCTGCCCAGGCCCAGCCAAACCCACCAAGGCTTGGGAATATCTTTTGTGGCCCAGAATGGGCCCTGCAGCTGCCACCAGGGCAGGAATGGTTCCCACACCTAAATTTTTGCTTTTTAAATTGAATCCAGGTGCAGGCAAATCCCCCCACCTGCTAGCCCCGCCTGGCAGCTAGGAGCAGGTTTGATTCCTTTCCAGGGCTTTGAAACTGTTACTTTTATAATACCTATAAAGAATACATGATTAAGCTCCCAGAACCATTAATTTTGATGAGACTGGACTACAACTGGACTTCTACACTGATCTTCCTACACACATAAGACACCAGTTTGATATGAGCTGTTGTGAAAAACTCCAATTCATGTTCTTGGAAGAGAAATAAGCTTCAAAAAAATCTGACAACCTGCATGTAACCAACAATCAAAAAGAGAGCCTCACAGCAAAGAAGGACCCTTGACCTAACAAGCAGAACAACTGAGCTAATAACCATCATACTTGAGGCAGAAATTGTACAACTCAGGTTAACCAGATGAGTACTGATAATGCAACCAAAGAGGGAAAAGCTCAAGGGAGTGATTAAGCAAATCACTCTCCCCCACCTTGTAAGACTTTTACAGGGACCAGGATATGGACTCAATTATCATGATTCAAGTACCCTCTAGTGATCCTATACTGTTTACCATCCAAACTGAAAATAAATTCCAAGCTTATCCTTTCTGCTTTTTCAGATATCAGGAAATAGCACTATTTGACATAGGATCCAACCAATCCATTGGTGATAAAAGATTTGCTAACCTCATGAAACTAACCATGGTCTAAAGTAATGTCAAGAAAGTTGTCATGGCAGATAACAGAAGAACACCAGAGAGACAAGACCTTCTGGGCCCAAATAGGGGACGTACAGAATACCCTTAGTGGTCCAATCATACCAATCCCCAATTAAAATGTAATACTTGGTCTGGAATGGATGAAAAAGACCAAACCTCATATCAACTGGCATAGTGCTACCCTCACCATACAACAGGTCAAGGTGCACTGCCATGTCTGCCTAATTCATCTTGATACACTCATGAAGGACCATGTATTTGTAAAGATTATGGAGACAGAAGAGGAAAAAGATCCTATAAAATCAATTAGAACACCTGCACGTATGAGTTGATCCACTTTAAAATTACAGAAACCACACATGAAAGAGACCCAATTCAAGCACAGCTAGTCATTGAATTCCCTTCCATTTTCCAAGAAACTTTCCCAGGCCTACCTCCTGATTGGAGCATACAGCATGAATTTGACCTCAAAAAAAGTGTGCCAAAAGCATGTCTTATCTAACTCCTAACACTACAAGAAGACAACACACTAAAGGCCTATCTAGACAAGGCCCTGAAAAAGACTCATACAACTCTCTAAATCTCCTTTTGGCACATCTGTCTTTTTTGTAATAAAGAAAGATGGAGGAATATGCCTGGTCACAGACTACAGAGCACTAAACAAGGTCACAATTAAGAACAGGCATCCCCTACCCCTGATTGATGACCTTTTTTGATGCTCTGGGGGATCTCAGTTCTTCACAAAATTAGATTTAACTGCTGGATATCACCTGATCCATGTTAAACCAGGAGATACCCCAAGACTGTGTTTCAAACTAAATATGGCTTGTTTGAATGTGATATTCTTAACTTTGGCATGGAAAAAAACCCCAAGTACCTTTGTGACCTTTAAAAAGTGAAGTGTTTATGGATCAAATAAGAAAAAAAACTATTATCTACCTTGACAATATAATCATATACAGCCTTACTAGGAAACAACATAAGAAGGACGTCTACCTGGCCCTCCACATCCTTCAAAATAACCAACTAATAGCCAAGTCCTTCAAATGGACTTCTTTTCAAAAGAACACCCATTTTTAGGACAAATTATCAGTAAGGACGGAGTAAGCCAGACCCAGAAAAGATATGAGCCATAACTGATATGCTAGCACCTTAAAATAAGAGTGAGCTCTGTACATTCTTAGGCATGACATCCTATGCTAGGAGATTCATCCCTAACTGGGACGCCTTGACTGCTCCCTTATCCACAATCACTGGCAAGAAAAAAAATTGTGTGGACACTGTTGAGAGATTAAAACTTTCAACAATCAAAAAAGCAAAAGGACACTGCTCCTATCTTACAATATCCAAATTGTGAAGGAGTGTACAAATTAGAAACTGATGCCTCAGATTAAGCAATGAGAGAGTACTCCAACTTTAAACTGCAGAAAAGGACTTCCTCCCTGTATAATATGAATCAAGAAAGCTGTCTGATAGTGAGCAAAGATACCCAATACATGACAAGGAACTGATAGCCATTGTCCACTGTCTAATTGAGTGGTAGAGTTATCTGAAAGGTGCACAGATATTCAAAGTGCTAATCAACCACAAGTCATTAGTATTCTTTAAGACTCAAAAAACCTATCAAGGCAAAAAGCTGAATGAATGAGCCTCATACAGAAGTACTCCATGATAATTGAATAAAAACCAGAAAAGGAAATGCTTACTGCAGATACCTGTCAAGGCTATACTGTAGACATCTCCTATACACTGATAAAGACTGTTGTGTTCTTAGGCGCAGCACAGACACACAACAGGAAATCCTAACCTTTGGATTGGATTTATACTAAGTCTTGGTTAGATGACAGGAAAGGCTATGTGTTTACCTTGTGGCCCTGGAAGAATAATCTCTACTAGTTGTGGCTAGAGAGAGATATGGAAGTACAGAAGACACAGAGACAAAAATGGGAATAGAACTTAATTTTTATTTTTTAATGTAAAATGGAATATATAGTGGTTAGGAATACCACAAAACAATACCAGGACGGTAGGATCACTCGCCACAAGCATGAGTGGTGCAAGTGAGTTGCGCAAAGTCAGGAAACCAAGCAATTGTACTTCCTGATTCAGTCATAAACTAATTTTGAGAGGAAAAAGCAAAAGCAAGAGATTTGTCTTCAAAATGGCCCACCAAAGGCAAAATCAAAACATAGTGAATATTGGTATTCACAACATTAACCTCCCCTAGATTGGCCTTAGGGGGTAGTATTTACAAAGGAACTTTGTGTGCACTCAAGCAAAAGAACAGCCACTGGAGAGGAGCTTTACTGTGTATTTGGACCCCCGTTTGAAAGTCACTTCTAAAGGGCCAATTCACAGAGACTCCAACTTATGTGTGTGACCACCTACTCTGTGTTGATAGTAAAGTACATGGTCACCAACGTCAAACTCAGGTGGGGGGAGCGTCCAGCATTGTCAGGAGAGAGCTCAAGCATCTTAGTCTTATATGCAGAAGTGTAGGCAGTGGCCTGTATATCAATTATGCGGTTGACTAGACTCTTGATGTGGTTGTCAGGGTTCATGGCCTTATCAGAGGTAAGCAGGGGGGGCCCAAGAGCAATGGGGTAGTAGCCTCTTGCTCATACATCATAGCAAAAGGGGAGTATCCAGTGACACAATGTTTGCTAAGGCGGTAGGCAAAGAGAGTGGCAGGTAAGTATAGGTCTGAGTTGGCAGCGTCAGAGTAGGTGAGCTTTCTCATGATGGAGACCAGAATTGAGTTTTTACACTCAACTGCCCCATTGGTAGAAGGATTGTAGGGGGCAGAGAAAGACTGGTGAGTTCCAAGGGCTTCAACAACAGAGGTTACAAGTTTGGAATTGAAGTTGGTTCCGTTGTCAGACAACAGCACTTGAGGGCAGCCATGGCGGTAGAAAACATCCTGCAGCAGGAAGGCAGCAGTATTCTTAGCAGTGATGTCTTTAGTAGGGCGAGCTTCTACCCATTTGCTGAAGTGGTTGACAGCAATCAAGATAAAGCAGCATCCAGAACGTGAGCAGGGGAGAGGGCCTACAGCGTCAATGCTGACAGTGTGAAAGGCATGTTGTGGGGGAACTAATTTGAACTTGTGGGCAGCAGCTTGAGGCCTCTGCAGATGGCAGTTGTGGCATCTAGCTATGACGTCTGGGATTAGCAGGCAAATGTTCTCCCAGAAGTAGTTCTTCTGAAGCCAGTCAAAGGTCTTGGCAATGCCTCCATTCCCAGTCTCTTTATGAGCTTGTGACACCAATGAGAGGCAAAGACTGGGTTGTACATAAGGCAGATACTGGTCTTGTACCTTCTTGAAGAGCTGATTTTTGTGTATAAGGGTATCTTCAGATAGCTTGGACAAGGCCAGTTGTACCTCTTCTGTCTCACTTTCCCAAGAAGGAGGGTACCCAATTAGCTTGTATAACCGGTTGGACTCTGCAGGATGCAAAGCAAGAATGGGCATTGTGGAGAGCCCATCAGTGTTCTGGTGTTCAATCCCAAGGAAATGGAGCACAGTGAAGTTGTAGCCTTGAAGACGTAGAGCCCATCTAGCTAGGCGCCCTTCAGGCTCCTTCAGCTGTTGTAACCACTTAAGCAAAGCGTGATCAGTGATAACTGTGAAGTGGGTACCATATACATAGTGACAAAACTGCTCTACTGCATGCAATATGGCAAGACACTCCTTCTCTGTGACACTATAGTTCTTCTCATGTTTGTTTAGCACATGGGAAGTGTAAGCCACAGGATGGTCTACACTCTTGTTGTCCAGTTGCTCCAGAATAGCTCCAATAGCTAGATTGCTAGCGTCGGTGTACAGGATCAACTTCTTATCATAGTCAGGATACACTAGGATTGGCGCCTCTTTGAGTTTTTGATTAAGGGTCTCAAAGGCTTGCTGCTGACTGGCGGTCCTTTTGAAAGGGACATTGCATAGCAGCTGGACTAGAGGTTCACTAGTTTTGGCAAAGTCAGGGATAAATTTCCTATAGTAGCCCATCATCCCTAGGAAGACTTGTACCTCTTGCAGGTTGGTGAGAGGAAGCATTTTGTTGATTTTTTCAACCTTCTTAGTTATTGGGCAAATCCCAGTCTGGGTTACTTCATGGCCCTATAATTCAAGACAATCTTTGAAGAAGGCACACTTGGAAGGTTTTAGCTTAAGGCCAGCTTCTCAAATCTTTACAAACACCTCCTTGAGATGAGCCAGGTGATTGGTGAAGGTAGCGCTGAAAACTGTTATGTCATCCAAGTACACTAGGATGCATGACAACTTCAAGTCACAAAGGATGGAGTCCACGGCCCTTTGGAAGGTGGCTGGGGCGTTGCAGAGTCCCTGCAGCATGCAAGTAGGCTCAAACAGCCCTTCAGATGTAATGAGCACGGCTTTTTGGCAATCCTTGGGCAATAGGTCAACTTGCCAGTATCCAGATGCCAGATCCATTGTGGAGAAAAAATTAGAGCCTCCAAGACGTCAGAGAGCAACATCAATACACAGCAAAGGGTAAGAGCCCTTCTTGATCAAAGAGTTCAATCAGCAATAGTCCATAACAATGCAATGACCCCATCCTTATTCTTCAAGATGAGTAGCAGAGATGCTCAAGGACTTTGAGAAGGGGCCAGCAGCCCAGCGTCTAACAGTTGTTTGAGCTCTTTAGATACCTGGGCGTCCTCTACACAACTGCAACAATAGGGTTTAGCACGGAAGGGAGGAGCGTTGTCAGTGTCTATATGATAGATAACGCGTTTGGCTAACCCATAGTTGGTACTGTCCTTAGCAAAGATGTCAGAAAATTGGTCTAGTAAGTCTAGCACCTCTTTCTGTTGAACCGGAGACAACTGTGGAAAGTCTTGCACAGTGAACAAGGATAGGACTTGGGGCTCATCCTCAGGTAGGTTAAAATCTTGAAACGTGCCAAAGGGATGAAGAGACAGGACATCAGGAGAGCTCAAAAACTTGCCATATCCAATAACCTGACCCCTAGACATGGTCATGGGGAGTGCAGTCAGGTTGGCTACCAATAACTGAACAGGGTCCTTATGGGAGACATCTAGGATCCCTGGACAGAGATAGAGTTTGTTGCATCCTAATGAGGGGGGAGAGTACAACTCCAAGAAGGTTTGTTCAGGTAGCTCATATGATATCTGGGAGTCCAGGATAGCCTGGGAGCCAGGAGGAACAGTGGCAGCAGATGTGGCTAAGAGTGGGATCCCTTCAGACGCAGGACAAGCCATGGGTGAACATATCATGTTTGAGGAGTGGGTGCAATATTTGAGGTTAAAAGCCCCAGTGGGATACTCCAAGGCACATGTCTTAAGCCGTTTCCCGGGAACTTTAGCTGGCTGTTCAAATATCAGAGGGACTTCATACCCCAGAATAGAGAGATAAACATCTTTTAAGTCAATTATACCATTATATTCCCTAAGGAACTGGGTGCCAACTAAGAGATCATAACTCTCATTTTCCAAGACAACAGCTGGCACAGCTAGAAGAAGTTTGCAAACCCGCATGGGTAGAGCAGAGTACGCCCCTATGGCAGGGGTCATAGACAGGCCAGCTGTGCCATACAACTGATGATAGTTAAGGTCATGGGCAAGTTTGAGTTTCTTCACAAGTTTGGAGGAGACAACTTTGACTGGCAAGCCAGTGTCTAGAACGGCCTTGATCTTAACCTTTTGAATGGATATCTCTACTTGAGTGGTAGTGTAACCAAATTGTGGAAGGACAGCCAAGATATCTTGAGCCTCTGCTAGTTCCTTGTCCCACTTCTTGATCATGCATCTTAATCCTGGGAACTCCTTATAAACAGTCTGGAGAGGGAGAAAAATAGATACATTCTTGAAGACAGCGTCAGCGTCCTTGGCAGCTTCTTCTGATAACTCCACCAGCACAGGGGACCTCTTAGCCTGAGTGAGGTAAGGGCGCGAGACAATTTCTTTGGCTTCAGGCAAAGGCTTAGTGGTAGTTGTAGTCTTTCCTGAGCGCAACTTATAAGGGACTGTAATGGTTTCAGGAAAAGCCAGGACAGAGTATCCATATGCGTTGGCGTTGTCAGTATCAGAGTCATCCAGGTCAGAGTCGTCAGAGATATTGTGGAACAAGAGGAGGATAGAATGAGCCTCATTATCAGCAGGCTCAGAGTCAGTTATAGAGGGAGGGATTGAAAGAGACTGGGAAGAATTGTCAACTGAGAGCGTCTCTGCCTCTAGGTTGACTGCTCTTTTCCTGCCTGCTCTTTTGGATCAGCTCCTTCAACCTGGGGGTTGGTGCAGACTTGAGAATGATGACCTATCTGACCACAGCTGTGGCAACCTTGGCGTTGAGGAGGGTTTTTCAAGTTCATAGTAAGAATGTGAGGACCACAGGAAGATGAACCAGAGTTAGAAGTAGCTCAACCTTCCCTAACAACTGCTCCAGAGTGGATAAGGTGTATATCCTGCAACAATATCTTTATGCTCTTCATGGAGGAAAGCATAGCCTTATGGGCTTTGAAGTGAAGGCACAGAAGTTGGTTAACCTTGAGGGCTTGAGCGCAAGCCATGTAGGCTTCATGGGCAGTCAGCTATCTGCTCGTGATCAGTTGCTGTCCTTCCATGTAGAATCTGTCTGCAAACTTGGCTAGTGTCTCTTTAGGCTTGAAAGCAATATGCACAAAGGCGTCCTTCTTTACTTCCAGGCTAAGGTCACCACCAAATTTTACAATCAGAAGCTGCTTCATGTCTTCCCACATCTCAATGGTGGTCAGTTCAGGCACCACCACCTCCTGGCAAGTGGATGTATACAGGTCAGAATATGATCTTTCTTAACTTTGTCTGAAGCTTGTCTCATGGCAGTTTCAGAGATAGTTAGGAAAGCTGCAATGATTGAGGTTCTGGGATCAAGGACTTGTTTAAAGGTAGGCTTGAAGTGTACTTTGAGAGTTGGGACACCATTGTTGCTATCAAGTACGTTTATGCATGGGGAAAATTCTGCCTTGGATTCAGAGGGGGGTTGTCTAGCCCACAGTTGACAAACACTCTCTTCAAGGGTAGTCAGGGCCTCAAAAGTGCAGGCACCCATATCAAAAGCTTGAGTGGACTGTTTTGCAGTAGTATCCAAGTGTTGACCTTGGGTGGTCACTATTGTGGAGAGTTCAGCCAGTTGGGAAGTAAGGGATGGCCCTACTGAGAGGCAAGGGGCAAACCTATCATTCACAGAGTCAATCACATCATTCATCTCTTGTATGTCTCTATCCAGCACAGTATGGTCCCGCTTCAATTGATCCACCTCATTAGCTAGGGCAATTAGTTCCCTAGCGCATTGGATTTGAGGGGCTCCTGGCAGGCCAGGGCAGCAACCATCTTTGTCCACAACCCCCACTGGAGTAGCAGCAGTTGCCATCATTTTGCATAGGGTGGCAAGTTCTTGCTGTAGTTCTGCAACTTGAGCAGTCAATTTGAACACCTGGGGATCAGGTTGAGAAGCTTCAGCAGGACGTCCTTGACTGAGAGAAGTTGTGTGTAGCTCTCAGATAGCGTCCCATATTCTTTGCTCTCAATCTGCCAAGTCATCAGAAGGGGGAGAGGGCGGAACATCTGGCTTGGGCGTAGCTAATTCATCCACTTGACTCTGGAGTTTGGCTATAGCAGCAACAGTGGCAGCTTGTTCTTGATCAAACGCCGCACTGAGTTCATTAAGGCCAGTAATAGCAAAGTCTGCTACCTGCTGTAGTTGCTCAAAGGAATACATGCTGAATGCATTGAGCTGTTGCACAAGTTGTTCAAAGTTGGTGAGATGAGCGTTTAAGGTGGAATCTACTTGAGTTTTCCAGGGTTGTTCTAGCTGGTGAAATTTTTGTAGACACCCTCTCACATATTTGGAGATGGACTGGCACATTTGTTCAATAGAATTAACCAAACGGGTCTGGGAGGTGACAGAGCTGCGCTGGTTGTCAGATACCAAGGAAAACAGGGAATGAATCCACTGTTGATAGGCAGCAAACTGGTCCCAGTGATTAGTAACTGCTGCTTGCAGAGACAAGATTTCTTGGACGTGAAGCCCCAACACCATTTGATGGTGGGCCAAGGCAGGCTGCACAAAGGACAATAGTAAGTGATCAGCGGAGCCAGCCACTGAGAGGAGATGTTGTGGAAATTGAGGAGCCACAATTTATTTGTAGTATTCAGCCCAACTGAACTGCAACTGAAGGCAAGGGATGGCTCCTTCACGGGCTATCCCAAGGGCTACTGCCATGACTTGCTCCAAGTCAGGGGTACCCATGGGGTAAGCAACTAGGCAGAGATGATTCCCAAGGTTCAGTATAGTGGGGGTAATAGGCTGGTCAGCAATATCCTCTTCAATAGGAGGACTGTTAATTTCAGGTGAAGTTGACTCTTTTATAGGCAGAGGCAAAGGACCTGAAAACGTGGATGCAAAAGGGATAACTGAGGGGTTTACAGCCCTTGTAGTGAGCATTGTTTTTGTTGTGTTCTGAAGCGCGGCACAGACACACAACAGGGAATCCTAACCTTATGATTGGATTTGTACTAAGTCTCAGTTAGATGACAGGGAAGGCTATGTGTTTACCTTGCGGCCCTGGAAGAATAATCTCTACTAGTGGTGGCTAGAGAGAGGCGCGGAAGTACAGAAGACACAATGACAAAAGTGTGAATAGAACTTAAATTTTTATTGGTGAATGTAAAATGGAATATATAGTGGTTAGGAATACCACAAAACACTACCAGGACGGTAGGATCACTTGCCACCAGCATTAGTGGGGTGAGTGAGTTGCGCAGAGTCAAGAAATAGAACAATTGTATTTCCTGATTCAGTCATCAACTCATTTCAAGAGGCAAAAGCAAAAGTGGGAGATTTGTCTTTGAAATTGCCCACCAAAAGCAAAATTAATACATGGTGAATAGCAGTATTCATAAAAGAGACCAAGATTAGCCTATATTAATAATGGAAAATCTCCAAGAGGGGCTCTCACCTAGTACACCAATGAACATCCAAGAGAAAGTCCTCAAGAACAAACATCTGTTCAAAAACGTATATAGTACTCTAAACCACATACTACCAAGTGACAATAGTGTACCCTACGTCCATCAACACAAGAGATTGACACAATCCTTTGATACCACAGAGATCTGGGACACATCTGTAACAGAAACTTGCATGAATACCTCAAGACTTGCTACTGATGGCCCAACATTCTGGACAATATCAAGGAAGTGCTAGACCAATTCAAAGCCTGCAAAAAGTACGTCCACTCCAAGGCGCCCCCAAATCAGTAAGCCAGTGTCAATCACACAGCCCTTCAAATTGTGGTCACTGGACATTGTGAGAGCAATGCCCAGTAATAACAAATACCAAAAAGTACATTATCACAGCTATTAATTATGCAAATATGTGGCCTGTAGCACAAGCCAAAAAGAACACAAAGGAAACAATTTAAAACAGTTTATTGGCAAGGAAATCAGCTAAGTTTGGGAAGCCTGAACTCCTAACCACAGACAGAGGAACCAAACTAAAACCTTTGACACCAATATCTACCTTGTCAAAAATGGAGTTAAACACACCATGGCCAGCCCCTATCCTCCACAAGTAAACATAAGAGCCAAAAGACTAAATGGTTCCCTTGCAGAAGCCCTCAGTAAGTTATCTGCTAACAACTCAAAAGCCTGGGTCATCATGCTGCCAACAGTGCTTATGGTGTGCAGGACACAAGTTAACTGCAATACAGGCAAAAGCCTGTATGAATTTGTCTATGGACATAAACCTGTCATTGTTAGCACTAAGTCAGGACCACAATTACCTCTTCCTGAGAAAGTAGCAGACAGCAATGATCCTGACCTACAGCACACCAGGAAAAACCAAGAGGACAAAGAAAAGGAAAGGATTGGGAGGGAAGCAATCCCATCACAACAGGAACGCTTCCAAGTTGGGGATGAGATCTGGGTTGTTAACCACAATATACATTTTTGGAACCAGGGCTACCAGGACCAGGAATAATCATGGAAGTCAAACCAAACAACACTTACCTCTTTGTCAAAACAGCAGGCTCAACCCACCAGCAAGGTTCCAAACAAGCGGGTTTGTGACCTGCAATCCGATTACCTGACCACTCAAAGCCAGACTAGGAAGTCAACTCAAATTACCAAATCCAACAACATGAACAGATGATGATCCTTTATGGTGGATACCTTGTTTTGGCGCTTGACTCATTACCAGGATCAAGCCACCCCCTTCTTCCATCCAACTGTGTGACCAACAATCATGTTCCTACTATCCATTGATTCACATGAACTATATAATCATTATCTCACAATAAAGATTATTATCTATATTCAAAATATTCTTCCCCATGTAACTCTGCTAAAACAGCACAGTTACATCTTAAAAGGAATTAGCCCTTGAACAGAACTTAAGTGTATGCACCATAACTGCCTTTGCCTGTGCAAAGCAATAATAGCACAATGTAACTCTTGACTTCCTGTACCCAATGCAGAACTGGATCAATACCAAACCTGAATCCCTGAAATTCTCAAGAAAATCCTTAAGGTTCTACCTTACATCACCCCAGGGGGAGATGTTGCAACATATTTGATTACTCCCTCTTGGAAAATAATTCCCCAAGTAACTCCCCAAATTACTCCCTGGCTAATCATAAAGTTGCTGGCACTCTTATCATTCACTCATCTGTTACAGGGATTAAACATTTTGAGTCCTAAGTGGTACACTACTTGGACAAGCCTCATGACTGCCATTATGTACATGGACAGCATGTGGCTTCTTATGATACTATATAATCCTCTAAACTAATATCCAATAAAGTATCATTCTCTTCTTAATTTCCCCCTTTATCTTGTTTACTATACTTCCCAGAAGTATATACTTGACACAGGGTATAAAACCCCTTTCTCCTCTTCAATAAGGATCTTCTTGAACCAATTTATCATTCTTTCCTTTTTGGCAACTGCAGCTTGAAGCACAGTTATAACAGTAACGATTATGTGGCTGCTGGATAGCTTTAACCTGGAGGATCGACCGTGTGGTTTTAATAAATTGCATACAGAATCTATTGATAGACGGGGCTAAATCTACGTGGCGCAGATGGGTACAGCAATACAAATTAGATCAAAGTAAGTGAAAGCGGTGTAGCGGATTAGTAAAGATATAACCAAGTCCAGCGGAACGGTGCTTGGGAGCCTATTCTATAAACCTGAACAATAATAGAATACTACTTATAACAAAATATCAAATATTGTTGTGGATATGTTTATGCTGGCTAGTGTAGTCTTTGGCTAAAAGATGGTTGACTCTGCCGCTTTGGCTTAAGGGTCTGCTTTTAGTGGTCCTGATCTCTAATAGTAAATCTATTCATGAATCCCCTCTTATTTCGGCGTTTGGATGGGCAGTTATTAGAAGGAGTCAACCTTGGTGAGGTTAATCTTGGTCGTTGGTTTCGCATCTCGGAATTGCTAGTAAAGATAGCTTGGATTTAAACACTTTGGGTTGCCTTCAACTTGATCGCCAATCAATTGAGTCAGGTTTGGCCTCCGAATCCAGTTGGACAACTTCCTCGACTAGTTAAGCTTTTTAAAAGATATTTTAAAGGGGCAGAAAAGAAAAATGTGACGCTCCCCAGATTTCGGCTGCTGCGATTCAACTATAGGCCTTTGCTAAGATCCTGAGAAATCTGGGATACTTTTTACAGTTTGGTATAGCGTTTTAATTGGATGCCCTTTAAATTGAAAATCCCAGGTAAAAGTGTAGGAAGGTTGGTCATCTAACCAAGCTTCTACTTTTTAATTTTGCCCAATTAGGAGGATAACCCATTTTTCAATAAGACGGATGTATAATAGTTCTCAAGAATAATAGGTCGCTTTGGTCTCCCAAGGCCAATTGACAGCTAGTGGGCAATAGATATCCAATCAACTTTAAGCCCTGCCACCAAACACAAATAGGATGTTATTGTCCATATGCTTATTTCCGAGGGTTGCTTGTTCGCAATGAAGCCTAGAAAGTTACTCGCAAATCTCGCAGATCCTCTTGCATGGTTAAAAGAAGCAGGGTGGATTTGAAAGATAAATAATGAAGCTATATTACCTTGTTGGGGCAGTACTTGGCCAAGTGATGATTGGGCTCAATTTGCCAAGTGCTAGATTTAAATGCAAGGCTTGGTAAGTATAAGATGGAAATCAAGGCAGAGGAATCGGTAAAGGTTGAAGCAGCTGCACTAAACCAGTCCAAGATTGTAATGCACAAAGTAGCCTGTGATTTGGATTCCAATATGGATTCCAATGAGGATGACTGTGGGTCGTGGATCTCCTCTGGGGGTTTTCGCCCTTTGCTTGGGGTTGAGTTTGAAAATTATATTCAAGATGATATATCCCCAGAGAATGGCACAATTGGCAATTTATTAACGTTTACTGAAGGGAGCTACACCCTTGCCACCAGCAAACTCGAGCAAGGGGTGGATGGCGTCTATGTAATTACCAAGGTCTCGCCAGCTTGCGGAATCATATCAAGCCCAGAGATTTATTTCTACAAGCCTGTCAGCAAGCAGCCGCTCAACCTGCACAATGCAATCTTTGAGGCCAACTGGGGAATGGCCCTCCATACAATGAAAAGCCTCCACTCCTTAAGCTCTCTGGCGCTTGACCGCATCTTCTTCAACAAGCGCCAACTGATATCGCTTGAAAATACTTTGCTTGGCGCTAAGGAAACCTTGCACACCCTATACCTACGCAGCTGCTTCCCCAAAATCAAGATTGTCGGTGCCGCATGCCTACCCGCCCGCTTTTACGTAAGTTACGGGAAACGAGCAAAGCTAGTTTCCTTCTTCTTGTCTGAGCGGGTAGAAACCCTCCTCCCCAATTTCGGTGCCCCTGGGGAATACTTCTCCGCCATTGCGAGCTGTGTTGGATAACCCCATAATCAAATACCAAATATATCCACTTGAAATTTATATTCCCATACTTGATAAATTTATTGTAGAAAATATCAAACATGTATATCAACCCCATACAAATAGTTTGATGGCCCTGGGTGCCCGAGTTGATTGAACAATCCTCTGGGGCCAAGTTGAGCACCTCAACCAACTCGGGCACCTTTTTTAGTTATTTTTTAGTAAGGTGCCCGAGTTGGTTGAGGGGCTCAACTGGTTCCAGAGGTCCCAGTTTCAAATCCTGTAGCCTTCTCTTACCCTGCTCTATGTTTTTTGTAATGGTGATTCATTGGACCTTCCCTGTAGTTGGATTTACATCATGCACCAGATAGACAATTTGATAAATGATGTGACAGCATTAAATTGACCCCTAGTATGATGTTATGGTGATTTGTTGGACATTCCTTGTAGTTGGATTTCCAGCATGGACCAGATAGACAGTCCAACAAATGATATGACAGATTTTATATGACCCCCATTATCCCCATTTCTCTTTGGCTGTGGTCCTTTATACCGCCACTCTTAAAGAGCTCTAATCTAGTTCTATTAAAAATACAAATAGATTGATCAATAACCCATCTCAGTTACACTCCTCAGCACCAGTAAAACTCAGTTGGAAATCTTTACCATTGGTTGTAAACCTTCCTCAAAATTCTCGGCAACAGGGCACATGTCAACACTTTGTCAACATGGTCATTGTTGACTCAAAACTCTAAATCTCCTATGTTTTTTGCTAGTTGCACTAGCTTAATTCTTTTTAAAGTGTTCAGGGGTGCAAACCCAGAAAACACAACAAAATTGTGGCCATTTCAACACAATTTAATAATAAGCTTAATAAAAAACTTGATTTAAACAGATTTTTCCTTTAGGTTTACTAATAAAAATTAGCTTATTTTTTATTTGTTTTCATGGCGTAAAGGTGTCAATGTTGACACTTTTTAAGCCAAACTTATTTTTAATACTAAAACTAAAACAACTACAGTAAAAAAATTAAGTGCACATTTAAAAATATTTTTTATTAAAAAAATATATAGAAAAAGACTTTGTGCATATAGCTGATTGTTGTAATGTTCATCTTATAAATATATATGTGGCACTTATTCTGGCTTTAATATATTGAGTGGATTGGTGGCTAATGGCAATCCAATAATATAAGCGCAAGTTACTATGCAATTTACTATAGAGTTTGTTATTAAAAATAATGTCAACACTCAGAAATGTCATTTATTTGCTTGTGATCATACACTAAGGTGGATTTAAGCAAATAAAAGTGGCACAATTAAGCTTAAATTAATATGCCACCTCATATAAAGAATGTCATAAGTGACGTTGACACTTAACCTTTTCATTACTGAAAACAACTTTCTTAAGAACATTCAATATACAAAATGGTAAAATATCATATTACCACTACCCAAATATAATTTTAAATAAAGAAATAAACAACTTTGATAATTTTTTTACTTATTTTCATATTTTTTTAATTTTATTATGTGAACAAAAACACACAGAAAACAATTAATATTAGCTAGTCTGCTTAAATTTAATTAAGTGTACTATGTTTTTTCATAGTAAATTTTCAAAAAAATGTCAACAGTGACAATGTTGTCAATAATAATGTCTACAATTTTTCTAATTGTTGGTGAGAATTCAGCTTTTTTTACTAATTTTCACTCATAATGTTGGTGCTTTTCAGTTCTCACATATAAAACTTTGTTTTACATATTAAAATCATCTGATTTTTTGATATGTTATATTTTTTATTTTCAATTTTTAAAATAAAATCTATATTTAAATATAATACTTTTACATATTTCTTGTAACTTTTAACTTGTTATTTATAACTTTAATAAAATAAGAAACTATACAAGTATTTCTTAACTTTTAAATGCCAATAGAACCCCTATAAGGTTTAATTTTTATATATTATGTTTTTTAAGTTGTTTTGTTTGTTTTTTAAATACATTGTTTTATTTTAAACCCCTTTACTTATTATTTTAGGACAAGAACACCTCTAAGCAGCCCAAAGGAACCAAGAAGAAGCCTGTCTCATCAAAGAAGGCCACTCCCAAGCCCTCCCCTGAGCCCTCTACCAAGAAGAGCCCTGCTCACTCCACTGGGGGAGAGGAAACTGATGGTTCCCTTATAGATCACAGTTTCTACAACTCAGCTTCAGATGAGGAGCCAACCAAGAAGCAGCGCCAGGACAAAAAGACCCCACCCAAGGATAAGTCTCCTGCACATGGGAGCTCCAAGATAAGCCCCCTTCTGCTTCCCCTCACCATCAAACTCCCCCTTTCAAGTTCATCTGGGGATGATACAAATCCCCACCCTGATTACTTGCCTGGCTTCTGCCATGCTCCTGCTGGTCCCTGGGACCCTCTGGTAGCCCACAATATCTGCAATGTTGACAGGAAGTTCAAGGTTCCGTCCACCTTACCAAAGTTTTTTCCATCATGAGTGTCAAAGGTGGACCAGCCATGGTGACAAATGGTTACATCTTCTCATGCAATAATGCCAACTGGGGCTTAAAAAGCTGGCACTATACCTGTGAGGATCTCTCCTGCCCAGTGTGGCTCAATAATGAGCGCTGGGACTTGGTACAGATCATTAAGGTGAGCATACCTGCATCATGCCCGACACAACCATTGCCTGCCTTCTCAAATAGTATCTGGTGCAGGTAATGCCACCCCCAAAGGACCTTTCCCTGACCCAGCTGGCTGTGCTTGTGTGCAAGTACCTCTCCCCCACCAACCTCAAGAGGATGCCAACCCATATCCAGCTGGTCAAGTTTGTGAGCAATAGGCGCCAAGCCTCAAACCCTTTGGTCAAGAGTGTCACCACCATTGAAGACCTGGTGCTCACAGATTCCCTCAAAAAACTGAGGATGGTGAGATGTTCCTGCTCCATGACAATGGGCAGGAAGTTGAGGATAGGATCATTGCCTACGCCACAACACAAAACCTGGAGCAGCTCAACACTGCTACCACCTGGCTGTGCAACAGCACATTTGCAACCTGCCCAACCATCTTCAAGCAGCTTTGGGTCCTGCATGGGCATTTCAATGACCAGGTCATCCCCCTTGTTTTCTTTCTCCTGCTTGGTGCCAAGACAGAGGTCTATGCCAGAACATTTAAAATTTTACGGGATGCTTTGAGCTCCCTTCCCATTAACCAGCCCCCCCCTCTCACTCATGCCACAAGGGCAAATCCCTCCCTTGCTGAGAAGGATGAGCCAACCCTAGCCGCAGAGCAGTTAGCTCATGAGCACTCACTTGGGCCAAAGGTAATCATAATGGACTTCAAGCAAGCTCAGTTCAGAGCCTTCAAGGCCACCTTCAACAGAGAAGTTAAGGACTGATTCTTCCATTTTAGGCAGGCCCTCATCAAGAATCTCAAGAGCAAGAAGGAGCTTTTTGACAAGTATCTTAATGATGGTAAAGGGAAGTGCCGCTTTGCCATCACCCAGTTTGCTGCCTTGGCTTTTGTGCGGCAAGAGCATACTGGGATCAGCTTTAGCCCTCCTGGAGATGCTTACATAAAGAAGCACCCCACCATCTTCAAAGGCTACCTGGATTACTTTGAGCGGCAATGGGTAGGCAAGAAGGTGACTGCCTGGAGAGGAAAGAACGGGGCCGCTGCCCCTTGGAATTGCCAGGGCGCTGTCTCAAGGGGGAAATTAAGACCACCTCTAGCCTTGAGGTTTGGCACAAGAATCTGAAGGTAATTTTTGGGTCCAACCCCAAATACATCAAGTTCTTTGTGAAGATACAGGAGGAGCAGGCCCAGACTGTTTCCAAGTTTTGTAACCTGGCCAACTGGGTGGCCCCCAAGAAGAGGAAATCCAAGGAGCAAGACTACCAGGAGGACGTTCAGAAGGTGGTGAAGAAGAATTAAAAGGTGGTAGAAAATAAAATACCTTGAAGATGTAGCAACTGCTCTTGCTGGTGGCTTCAATTAGCCCAGTAAACTTTGCTTTGCTTTGCCTGGATTTTTTTTACTTTTGTATTTTTATATTTTTTATTTTTTGAATAGTACTAATCTTTTTAGGTATTAATGGTAAGTTTCAGATACAGTTTTAATGTGGTTTTGTATGAAATATCTTATATTTTGTTAATTTATCTTTAAGACATGAGATTTTTTTCAGTTATGCTTATATAAAGTATAATAGATTTTCATTTGATTTTTTTTTATATTTTGTAGTTATTATGATATATATAATATCTTTATTTTTGGTTCATTTTAACTTTATTTTTTGTGGGAATAAAAAAAATTTATAATAAAGAGTGTACTTTACATAGTAAATTGAAAAATAGTTGCTTATATCTCCTTATTATTATTACTTATAGTAATTTTTTATTGCATTTTTGAACTCTCTGGGGTCAATTTAGTATAATAAAAGATTTAAAAATATATTTTTCATATAAAAATGTTCAGGGTTAAGTGTGCTATTACTTTAAAAAGTGTTGACATCCAGGAGACGACATTATGTAGAGCCAGCTCATCACTTTACTATAGTGTTGACATTAAAAGTGTCAGCATTAAAAGTTTCAACACAGCCACTGCCAACATTTTTAGTTTCAAAATGGGCACTGATGCCCAATTCTCCCCTGATGCTATTTAAATCCACATTGCCAATAACCTACCAATCAATTATTTAAGCTAATCTACTCTAACCCCAGTGAAAAGCTATTGTTATTTGATACTTTATTCCCATTTTAAAAGCATCACTAAAGGTATAAAAAGGTTTCAATTGATCCTAAATAGGCGGTTCAGAAAAATATCAGACACAGACATCAGGAGTAGAGCTGTGGTGGATTTTAAACACAACAATTACAACATTTGCTATAATTGTCACATCCAAGACATATTTTTTTCTGTTTTTTGGATTCCTCATGTCAGGGGAATCTAAATTTCAGTTGTAGATGACTTTCTTCTTTCTAGAAGAACCAAATTAATCATATATTTTTAATAAGTTTTTATTTTTGAATCAGAACCAATTTAAAACTTTTATATCTTATAGTTTTAAATTTAAAATAATATATATATTATTTTAAAAGAATCTAAAAAAACATCCTTCTGCTGATGTGTATGGCTACAGTTCCAGAAAAACTGTAGCCACGGCAATTTTCTGGAACTGTTTCCAGATCTTAAACAGTTGGCTGCTTTTTTATAAAACAGCCATTATTTCAGATCCACTGTAGCCCTATTCAGGAGAAGCCCCATTGTCAAGCCTGAACCATTAATGATAGTTATTCAAAGATGCTCATCCATAAATACTGAATAGCTCAGAGGTGATGTACACCTCAATGTAAACCCTATATCATCAGACTATCTATACCAAATTCAAGAATAAAGGAGAAGTTGTTAGGTGAGATAAATGCCTTTTATTCACCCCTGGAAAATGTAGATGGCAGAGCTAGATCTCTGAACCTACATTTAATCCTGCAGTATAAAGATCCTTAACTAATAGGATATAAATGACTATTGTACTGTATTTGCCTTTATTGGAGCTATACTGTGATATGACAATATTCACAGACAGTCCACAGCTATGATGTCAGATAAAAAGTAAAGGGCAAGTTAATTAAGCAATTTGGAAGAATAAGATGCCTTTTTAGCTTTTATTATAACAGAAAGAATCAAGGACAGATGTGAAATGGAATAAACTGTTTATTAGGAATAAATATCAGGATTGGTCATTTTTCTCCCCTGAAAACCTGGGCCCAGGAGCTGCTTTCAAATCCTGGTCCTGACCACTTGCAGGCTCACAGCCCCAAAGACCTAGAAACCAGCTGCCCACATTTTATTGGGATCAAGTTCCCTCAAGATGAAGCTGCAAATACCTTAAAGGATAAAGATATCAGCAAAAAACTAAAAAGCTACAGCACCCAATGAAAGATAAGGGAAATTGTCTAATGGAGGAAAACTTCCTACCAAAAGCTTCATGAGTTTAAAGACTACTCAGATGACCAAACAAGATTCACCATATGAAGGAAACACGGACCTGAAAGCTGCTCCCATGACTATGGCTCAAAAACAGAAGAGTTAAAAACCTTCCTGAGGATCCAGCCAATGAACATCTTCCTAGCAACAGTGCCATTTTGCTGCTCCAAACCCTAGGCGCCCTGGCCACTCAACCTCATATTTCCTAATCCTATGATAAACCCCCATGGTAAATGTAAAGTTTTGCAACAGGGTACTATATAGGTCCATTGACCCCAGCCTAAAACTTTATTTCCATTTTATAAATAAAAGGTTATGAGACATTGTTAATCTAAAAAATGCTCTATTTTATCTTTTCTTTTATAATTCCAGTTCAATATCCTCTGGCCTGCTTGTCCACAGTTTACTGTCTGTCTAGTTCCCCATTTAGTCCTGTTAACTTTAAAGAGTACCCTTTGAAGCCTGAATACAAGGAGTATACCCTTTAAAATATACTTTAACAAGATCCCTGACCTGTTTGACTTTGGTAGTGAGATACAATAGACAAGGCCCTTGGTATACCACCAAACCCAGCGTATTCAGAGATAAATATAACTCCCTGTCTGTGTACCAGTTGGACATGAAACCTTCAATTGCCCTAAAGCCAATACCTGCATCTTCTCCCAAACTTCTTTGGACCACACAAACAAGCTATTTGGAATTGTGTATATCACCCTCACTGGGGTGGTTGGCATTATATACTGGCTGCTGGACTGTAGCCTGGGCAGGGAAATTAATGTCCTGCCTTATTAAGTTAGCACCAATCTTGTGGTGGGCTCTGCTGGGTAAAATTGTGGATTTTGCATTTCCAGATAACATCAGGCTGGCTGCCCAAGGTTAGTGTGACAATCCACATGAAAGCAGTTTTTCAGGCAAGGGTTGATTTGGCTTCAAATAAAGATGCAATACTGAGAATTGATAGTGTGCTATGGTTTTAAGACAGGTATATGCCTAGTAGGGAACATTGGCTACTAAAGTAAGGTAAGGCCTGCCTAGTGGTAAAAAGGGACCACTAGAGGCAAGTAATGGACCAGTCCAGCAGGGAACTTTGGCTGCTATGGGCTAGTTATGTGTCTCCACCCAGAAAGGAATTATGACTGCTAAGGGTGGGGAGTAGACCACCCTGGTGGGTAACATGGGCTACCAGGGCTGGTTAATGATGTGACCCTGGCGGATAATATGATCTGCCAGGGAAGAGAGGAGCTAAGATAGCTCTACGTGCCCTTGTGCACTTACAGGAGGTTTTTAAGCAAGCACCTTAAATAACGGACTGGTAGGGTGTCTGTGGTGCTAATAAACTACTAGTTAGAATTAGTTGGTTGGTTGACAGACTAAAAAATTAGCAAGGCAACTGATAAATGAGATTTATTGGTCAGTTGATATAGCTTAATACAATTCAAGTCATAATCCAGACATGTACTTGCTTGTATGTAGGTATTGGAACTGGAAGGAACAAAAAATGGGTTAGAGTAGGAGCAACAGTAACTACTTGAAAGAAACTCATCAAGTAACAACTCTTAGTCAAAGTAATTGGCAATTTAGTCAAGATGAAGGAGACTGGCCTTTGTGTCCCTAAATTATACACCCAAAGAAAACAATTAATGGTGTAGCTAAAAAGGGTATAAATGTATATATTTGTTAAAAGAAGAAGAAGGGTTTATATACTACAACTTACTTGATAAATCAAGGCAAGTTGGTCATTGCATGGGGTAGGGGAGGGGGAAATAAAGGCTGAACAGCTGATGATCAGAACAGCAATAAAGGGGAAGGTGATAACAGCTAGAGTGGCACAAGGGGGCTATGGAGGGCTTATTTCTGGTGTAATTGGTTGATAACTAATGTCAGTTCACTAATCAGTTAGTTAATTAACGCCAAATTGGTGTAACTTCCAATTCAGAAACTAGTTGGTAGGCTCAAACATTCCGGAACCTCAAACAATTAGGAAGCAATCAGTAACCCTTTACAATTATAGAAGTAACCAAACAATATATTTGGATTGATTGACCAAATGGTGAAAGATTTCACCCCCCACATTAATAGACTATAAATGGGCAAAGTCTTAGAGGCTGATCATAAAATGTAGATATCAAGAAGCTGGTAGCCAATCTGGTTGCTAAACATTCCACCATGTCCAAGGAAAATGTGATAATCACCAAAGGGCCAATTGAGGTGTCCAGTATATTGGACAAATACACCAAGGAAATGGAAGAGTTGGAACACTTCAGACAACAGACCACTTCAATTATCAGTAGCAGTCAGAAAGCGCAATCAGCAAGTACAACTAGCAATTACCAGAAGATTATTGACATCAAAAGCCTTTGAAGACCTTGGATCAAGAAAGAAAGAACCCCAGAATCCTGTTGAGAAGGCCAGTGGTAATCTCAACTAAGAAAAAGAGAGAAACTAACTGGTTGCCAGGAATTCATGGAGTCAATTATTTAAGATGCCAAGAAGGAGGTGTCAGCGTTTAAGAATCTTGTTGACAGGAGAACTTCCAAGAAGCGCACTGAAGCTCTAAATCCAAGCACTTTCAAACCAATTCCTGAGGTAACAACAAAAGCCACTATTTTTTAACCTTTTATAGGATATATGGTGAAATAGCTAAGAGCTATGATGCTATTTACTGGCTTCTATTGGCCAGACTAGGCTATAGGCCTTACCTGTTGGTCATATAAGGCTATAGGCCTCACCTGTCGGCCATAAATGCTATAGGCATTTCCTGTCGGCCATAGGAGGATATAGACTTCATCTGTCGTCCATGCGCTTCTATAGGCATTTCCTGTTGTCCATAGGAAGCTATAGGCTTTATCTGTTGGCCAGACGAGTCTATAGGTCAAAGGTGTCGTCCAGATCATTCCACATGTCATATCTGTTGGTCAGATTAAGTATAAGTGATCTGTTAAACTGTCTGTTTCATAATCTGTCCAGATTATGCCCAATTTGCCACAATTTCCTTTGTAGCAACCAGTTGCCAACTGACGCTGATGATCTAACTTACAACCAATCTTGCCAGTTGTAATCTCCACATGAAACTGTAGCAACTAACTTGATTGATCATCAATATTACATATTATTGATCAAAATTTTAGTTGGCTATAATCTCACAAATGCCTATATAATCTTCACTTGACTTATGTAATAAATTAGAGACCTTTTATTGTAAACCAAATACTGTTGTTTCTCCTTTAACTTGGATAAGTTACTTGTCAACTGCCTTTGCAGAAGTGCAGACCTTGGGTCTGTACAACCATGATAGCTCCTGTAAGCTAAAAACAGATGTTGAGCTTGTGTTTTCAGCACTGTTAATATAGAGACACCTAGGAATCATAAGTCTGCTGTATGCCACTTATCCATTCTGAATTCTCTCTTCCCCTTCCCCAGTATCTATTGTCTGTCTGGATTCCAACTGATTACCATACACCCATTCCTCTGCCAGCCCTGTTCCAACTCTGTTGTCTTGTTGCCAAACAGCAACTGAATCCCTTCCCAAGTATATATGTCTATCTGGTATCCAAATGACTACTATACACTGACTCTGTATCCTGATCTGTTGCTCTGTTGCCAACCAACTCCTGAACCTCTTCTGATGTTGTTAATACTATGATCTTCATTTATTGACAATAGTCAGCAACTCCTCAGCTTTATGCTGACAAGGTATATTCTGTTGTACTCCACCTTGCCTGGTGCTCACATATCCAAGTACTGCTTAAGCCTGATAACCTGTTAGAGCAGTCACCACAGGATACCAATATGGTCTAAGCAGTACTAATGGACTTTGACACCAAAGTTCTTTGGCTTGGTTCAACCCAGAAGGGGCTTTCTAATGTATTTAAAACCATTTTTTCCTGAAGGTAAAACTCCAATTCCACTATTACATCATATGGAGAATTCCGCCTTGTTGATGGAACAACAGTCATATGAAGTTGAGCTCAATTGTTTCATTTAGGAAGCAACCAGTACTGAAATTGGTTGGGAAAAACAGGAGCACATCCTAGCAATCTGTTGTCCCATTGCTCTTTGTTGGGCACTTCCTGGGGAGTAGCATATGGCTCCACAGGCAATATCTCTCCAAAATCAAGTAGGGAAGCGTTGTCCTACCAAGTATAGAGAGTCATTCTTCATCACTATTTCACAAGAAAAAAACTTCTCCTATGGACAGTCAATGGGGTTCTTGTATCTCCTCACCTTGGAGATACTGTTTGAAGTGTCTCACAAGAAAGAGGTGGCTGAAGAAGAAGTTCCTAATTTAGTGAAGTAAAAACTATAAGAGTTCCTGAATGGCTGGTTGTCCCATATTTCCAAGTCAAAATTTATGGCTGGTCTGGGGCTTCTCATCATGGGGCTCTTTGGTTCTGACTTTGGAGCAGCACATCTAGATCAGGTTGAGTTTTCTAATTTCCTCAATTTCCATAAAGTTGTCTCAAGTGTTCCCTTGGAGGCCAAAATTGTGTGCAAGGCCTTGTTGGTCATGAATCATTTTTTCAAAGTTCTTTATACCCTTGAATTTGTTGTTTCTCTAAAATAGAGAAACACAGCAATAAAGACCTTTCTTCTTCTCTATTTTTTATGTTTTTTGTTCATCCTTAAAGCATTTTTAAGGGTGTTTTACAGATAAAAGATAGTAATAAAAATAAAACAGGTAAGGGAAGGGCGCACCTTAAACCATAGTTAGAGGTCCAGTCATTTTTGACAAGTCAGCTGGAGATTCCTTTAGGAATTTAGCATGAACATGGTTGATGAGTTGTCCAGAGGTTAAATCCTTAAGGCTATAGACATAATAGCCTAATTTGGCAATGATTTCACAGGGGTCAACTCATAGGCTATCTAGCTTGTTCTGTGGCTCATGAAGTTGTAGTTGGTACATTATAACTTGGTCACCAATTTGGAACTTTGAGAGGGCTGGTAGAATCACTTAGTCTCGTGAGTAAATCTTAACTCAATATTCCTTTAAAATATTGAAAGCTTGAAACTGGGTCTGCATTATCTGCTTAGTTGAGGTATTCAGTTGTTGGAAGTAAGTATCTTCACTACAGTTGGCATTCCAAGGTACTAAGTGCATCAGGAGACCAGGTTGTTGGCCATATAGCATCTTTAATGGACTTACACCAGTTCTAGAACGTACAGTGAATCAATAAGCCATGACAGCTGCTCCTAGATGTATATTCCATAAAAGGGAAAACATGTGCCAATTTTTTCAATATTTGCACTAGAGTTCCATTAACTCTTTTGACAGCTCTATTGGTCTCTTGTTGGTAGGGTGCTGAAGACGTACTCTGAATTCCCATTAGTTCATAGAGTTGAGGTAAGATGGCCATAACAAAGTTGGTTTGGGTGTTGTTTAATATTGTAGCAAGACACCTGTGTCGTGTAATTATATCTTGAAGTACAAACTTAGCTGTCTGTATTAAACTGGCAGAGGCAACAGGTCAGACTTTGATCCACTTGGTTAGGTGATCTATTGCCACAATGATGTATGTCAACTTTCCAGGACCAGCACTAGGGAGTAGTCCTACCACGTAGATAGATACTGTTTGAAAAGAGTATCCAGGCATAAAAAATTGGTAGGAATGTTGACTAGATTTTTTCTCTGAGCCTGGCGCACTGGAGACATCTGTTGACGTTTTCTGCAATTTTGGTCGTCATATTTTCCCAATAAACAGTTTCTGACATTTTTTTCATCATTCAGTGTATTCCTGTGTGCTCTAATTGTTGGTGGAAGTCATTTAGATATGATAGTTGGTTGGAAGGACGGATATAAGGAAGGATAGTATTCTTATAATTATTGAAGAGTTTGCCTTCTTTTATGAAAGTATGTTGGCTCAGTTGTTGGAGTATTCTCTTTACTTTATTGTCAAGAGAGCTTCATTAGTCTGGTCAAATGATCAACTCATAGAATTTATCTAGGTCTTCTCCTAAGGCAGCAACTAGTGGTAGTCTGGACAGTACATTGGCATTTTTATGTTTAATTCCTTGTCAATGGACAATGTCAAAGTTCTGTAATTTTGCAGCCCATTGTGCTAATTGTCCTTCTGGATCCTTCATTTTTCTCAACCATACTAGGCTTGAGTAATCAGTGACTACTTTAAAGTGTGTTCCATGGACATAGGGACAATACTCTTTGATAGAATATAGAACTGCTAGACATTCACACTCTGTAGTGCTATAATTCTGTTCATGTTGTTGAGGGTCCTCAAAAAGTAGGCAACTGGCAGTTCCTTGCCTTTGTTGTTAGTCAGGGATAGCACTGCACCAATTGCTACATTTGAGGCGTCAGTATGTAGGGCAAAAGGCTTTGAATATTACAGTTATTCTAGTAGTGGATTAGTTGTCAAGACATTTTTCAAAGATTGGAATGCTTCTTCACACTCTTTGGTCCAGTTGAAGTCATTGAAGGTCTTTAGCAGGTGGAAGAGTGGTTGAGATGTCTCAGTAAAGTTGGTAATAAATCAACAATATTATCCTGCCATGCCTAGGATTACTTGTACTCCCTTCATGCCAGTCAGTGAAGGCATCTGGGCTATAGCTGACGTCTTGGCTGGAATTAGCCAAATCCCTTTGCTAGAGATGACATGTCCCAAGAATTCTAAATGCTTCTCAAAGAAAGGGCACCTAGAGAGTTTAAGCTTCAGCAATTTCTTCTGGAGCCTTATAAAAAACATCTTTTAGATGGTCAAGGTGCTCATCAAACGTCTTTGAGAAAATGTTTATGTCATCTAAATAGATAAGGACACAGCTTAGTTTGAGGTTGGCAAATGTACCATCTATGAGTTGTTGGAAAGTAGCTGGAGCATTTGCTAGTTCTTGAGGCATCCTAGTCAGCTGGTATAACCCTGATGCTGTGATTAGAGAACATTTCTCTTGATCTTCTTCAGCCATTGGTACTTGCCAGTAGCCAGAGACCAAATTTATTGCTGAAAATTAGCGTGTACCGCCTAGTTGTTCTAATTTCTTGTTGATACGTGGCAGCAGATACTTATCTTTCTTAATGATTTGGTTCAACTGTCAGTAGTCAATAAAAATTAGTTAGTACTATCTTTCTTTTTAACTAGCAAAAGAGGGGAAGCCTAAGGGCTACTTGATGGCTTCAAAAGACCAGCACTTAATAGTTGTTGGACTTCTTCATCAATTACTGTGTTGTCTTTAGGTGAACAATAATATGGCCTTTGGTAGATAAGAGCTTAATCACCAACATTGATTTTGTGCTCAACTTGTTTTGTACAGACTAAATCAAAGTTGGATGTTGCAAAGATATTTTTGAGCTCATCTAAAAGTTTTTCAAACTTGGACATCTCTCTTCAGAAAGACCAGAAATCTCTTTGTGTGGAATGATGGCTATTACCAAGTGAGCGTGGGTCAAAGGAGCCTTTGAGATCCCTAATTCTGATAGGTCTCCCACATAATAGACATAATCAATGTCTGAAATTGGCTCTATTTTAAATGGTCAACAGGCTGGTTTTTACAAAAAAATAAGCTTTTTTTGGAGAGAGGTTGGTCAGTAAAACCTTCAGTTCAGAGTGGTTGGCTTCATCAAAAATTCCTGGAGCTGCAATTGATTCAGACAAGGAAGGATTAAGCAGACTGTATAGATTCAGCAACATGCTTGGTGGGACGTCAAACAGGATAACAGTGCTAATGAAAACCTGAGTTAATGGCTCTATAACCATTTAATGGTTGGAATTTAACCTTAAGCATGTAGATGAATTGGCGTGAGTCTGGAGGGCTCTAATGTGTGAGTTAGCTAATTGGTAGGGGATTACCATAACACCATGGGGGTACTTAATGAGGATGTAGTGGGGGTTGGCTTTCCCTTGAGAAACCATGTATGATGTTTGATTGCTGTTAAAAAATAAAGTAATATAATATCTCATGAAGGTTATTGTTCCAACACCCATAGCTATTATAGAATTGTAACATTGTAGAAGGTTAGTCCAAATGAGCATATCATAGCTGGTGGATTGTAGCACAACAGCTCTTTTTGTTAGGACTAAATCATCAAATATCAGCAGAATGCTACTGTAGGCGCCTGATGCAATGGTCTGCTGATCTCCTGAGGTAAAAAAGCTCTTGTTGTAGGCCAAATACGACTTGAAACAAAGCTTGGAAACCAGTCAGGAGGACACTATAGT